>BQNB010004008.1:6070-33828 GCA_026074375.1 Tanacetum coccineum | reverse complement strand
CGTACCAAGGATTAAAATGTATAAAGTGTATGTAATTGTGTATAAAATGATAAAATAAATTGGGGTATTTATAGTGTTAAAATGGTTTAAAAACGTAAACGTACCAAGAGTGGATTATAATGTATAAAGTGTATATAAATTGTGCATAAAATAATAGAATAAATACGGTATTTATAGTGTTAAAAGGGGTTAAAATTTGAAAGTTATTTTTTTTAATTGATCAAACTTGCAAATACTCGGTCGCATTTCCGACCCATTCGTCTAAAATGCCAAAAGCCTACCGATATTGACGACATTCCCACAATGGGGGCGACTGAAAAAATTGTGGGTCGACTCACATGGTTGACCGATGTGTCACGCAAAATTTCGGGACCAAGTTCATTTCGGAAAAATCGAGATTTTTAACGAAAATTTACACCACGTGCCAAACATCCACCGTGTTCCTTTGAACCCTCGGAACCCCTCCTACGCCTGCCTCTTACTTACGAGTAGTGTAACCACTAACACCCCTAACATGACCGACCAAAGTGATTTTAAACTTGCCAATCAAGTTGTGGCACTGCAAAATAAGGCTGCAAATAAGCCGACTCGACTGAGTCGAGCTTTTATTGAGGTTCGAGCTCGAGCACAATAAACCAGCTCGAAACACATAATCAGCCGAGCTCAAGCTTTTTGAGCCTTCATGTACATATATATTTAATTATACCTATTTATATAAACAACCTAAAGTCTAATGTGAATTTTGGTATGATAATTAAATATTTGTCATGGGACTTTTTAAACCATAATCCTCCCGAATGTTTTTAATTAATTTTTTGCTCGAGTTCATTGCGTTTTTCTTGACTTTATTGATGAGTTTGTCTATTGAATACAATGTTTATATATAAATACGAGCTTTTCGAGGCTTATTCGAATATTACTCAAGCCAAACTCAAGCCTGGATGATAAAAAAAATAAAAAATAAAATAATAATGGCGTTCTTTCTCTTCCTTTTTCTTTTCTCTTAGCCGGAGGTCTACCTGGATGCAGTCTCCTTATCCGCGGGTTGTCCCAAGGGTAGGGGCATGATCTGTCTATATATCACCTCCCCCATACCCTGCCGGTTGGGTATCGTTGTTGTTGTTGTTGTTGAGCTTTTCGAGCCTTATTCGAATATTATTCGAGACGAGCTCAAGCCTGGATGATTAAAGCTCGTCGAGCTTTCCAGCCAAGCTTGGTACCTTATAATTTTCGAGCCGAGCTGAAGCCCTGTCAAGCTCGAGCTTGGCTTGACTCGATTACAGCCCCTACTGCAAAATTAGGAGTGTTGGCAGAGAAAATACCCTGGATTGTATGAACACAGCCTGCATAAATGACCCATGATGAAACCATCGATCCTGGCCGTTTAACCTTCGACGCTTGCTACAAAAACAGCCAGAATCAACCTTTACAAACCAGCCTTCAGTAAAATAACCTGACCTCAGTCAGAAGAAAACCTCGGTTTGCTACCATCGCCCAATGTGTTACCTGACTTTGGACCACCCATTAGTTTTGGTATAAATCATTTAAAATACTTGTAATTTGGATTCTTTTACTCATGACTATAAATATTTAACAAGAGTTGGCCATTGATTAATCAATATGAAAATTGGTTAGAAAAGGTAACATTCTTTCGAATGGGGTGTTTGTGACTACTTTGCGTTAGCTTATGAAAACTAGCTTATCCTTATTGGCTTATCGCCTTGATAAGCTATTTTAGATAATCACTTTCACATATGCTTCTCAAAAGTAGCTTATCTATGTCAAATAAGCTCTTAAGCCCTAAGTGTTTGGATATAAAACAGCTTAATCTAGGCTGATTAGGGGGTGTTTGGCTAAGTTTATGGAAAGAAGCTTGTTGTGTTTTTTGGAAAAACACTAAGGGGTGTTATCAAAACACACATTTTTAGCCTTCAAACGCTGTTTAGTACTTTTATGGTAAGTGTTTGGATAATCTTATGTGCTTAGATAGTAACACAATAAGCTAATAATCCCTATAATATGTGTATCCAAACACCCCCATAATAAGCTTGTCCAAACATCCCCCTAGTTGTGGTACTGGCTAGTGTGTCTCTGTTCAATCCTAAACTTAATAGCCAATATTATTAATGTGAAAATCACTAAATAGAGTCTGATACGTCATATGGTTTGTAAAAATATATTGTTATACACCTTGTATGTACTTTTTATATTTAACTATTTTTAATTTTCCTTTAATTTCGTATATTTTGTTATATGCTTGAAAATTGTATAAGGTGAAATGTGATTGCAGTTGGATTCAGCAATGACGAACCAACACTTATCTTCTGACAGCTTCTTAAAAGAATTTTACGTTCCTGATTACATCCTTATACCGGGAGGAGACGTTGTGGTTCTTTCCCATGCACCTTTATGCCCTACACTAGTATTTATTAACTCCAAAAGTGGTTGTCAGTTGGGTGGTGAACTTCTCGTCACATATCGTTCTGTTCTAAATCAGAACCAGGTATTGTCGCCATTCCATTATGTAATGACGAACTTAGTTCCAAATTATTTATTGTTAGGTCTAACTTCATGTTTGTTTATGTACAAAGGTTTTTGATTTAGGTGAAGATGCTCCTGATAAAGTGTTACGCAGACTCTACCTCACTCTAGAAAATCGTAAACTCAGTGGAGATGATTTAGCTACTAAAATACAGAAGCACTTACGAGTAATTGTGAGTTGATATACACATGTTAAGATTGTATCTGATATTGTCTAAAATATATATGTTTTCTGACATGGACTTGTTATTATTCATCAGGTTGCTGGAGGAGATGGAACCGCTGGCTGGCTGCTTGGGGTTGTTAGTGATCTGAAATTGTCTCACCCACCACCAATAGCAACAGTGCCTTTAGGAACTGGAAACAATCTCCCATTTGCATTTGGTTGGGTAAGAATAAACCATAATATTAAGCAACTTGATAAATATTTATTTTATTTTTAAAGCTTATTTACTTTGTTCTCTTCAATATTCTGGCTTATAGGGAAAGAAGAATCCAGGAACGAATCGTGAATCAGTTCTAAAGTTCTTGGAGCAAGTTCTTGAAGGAAAAGAAATGGAGATAGACAGGTATAACACTTTTTTTGGGCCGATAAATAGATTTGGTAACTTAAATGCTTTATTGACTTTATATATGCCTAATCTTATTCGTTATTGACCGGCTTTCAACATAATGCAGTTGGCATATTCTTATGAGGATGAGATCCGCCCCACAAGAAGGCTCTTGTGATCCCATTGCCCCACTCGAGTTGCCACATTCTTTGCATGCCTTCAATCGTGTGTCTGATACAGATGAACTTAATGTGGTAAAGTATTATGCTACATTTTTGTCTCACTTTTTGTACATGTATCCTACAATACAAGTAACTGTAACTTCTTCTTCCATTATAATTCAAATTACTTCAAATTACTTGATGCGTTTTTTGTTAATGTATACTTTGTGAATGTTCTCAGTCAGGCTATGACACATTTCGTGGAGGATTTTGGAATTATTTCAGCATGGGTAAGGTGGTTGACTTTTTTTTCCAACTCTTATGATGATCATGTAGTTTCGAAGTGCTTGTTCCGTATAAGAAATTCTACTGAGAAGTTTTTTATAAATAGGGATGGATGCTCAAGTTTCGTATGCATTTCATTGTGAGCGGAAGTTGCATCCTGAGAAATTCAAAAATCAGTTGACTAATCAGGTATGGTACAGTTATGAGTATTATTGAATGGACTTAACTTGTTCTCACATCTCGACTCTTATGCAAATTGCATGTAATAGCAACCTACTTACAATTCAACGTGTAACGGAGTAAGTTTTAAAGCTAAAATCAAACAAGGGATCTAGTTGTTACTTGTTAGTAAAACCCTCATCCAGTTATAGATAGGTTATGTTGTAGGCTTGGCTAGGTATTTAATCATGCATTGATTCATGTGGCACTGAACCTATGTCTTCTTACTGCAAATAATCTATAATATTACATCGTACATCCGACAGTGACCAGGTGTTTTCCTTTATCTCGTAGAGCACATATGCAAAGATTGGCTGTACTCAAGGGTGGTTTGCAGCATCTCTCTTCCAGCCTTCATCAAAGTGAGTTTCTTCAGACTACTACTTGAGAAAATAGTTAAATGGGTTTATTTATGTGGTGTATATATGCTCACAATAAGAGCTACTCTGTTTTTCTGATCAGGAATGAGGAAGTTGATGAATTTTTAGATTTAAAAAAATACCGAACTCGAGATTGCGAATAAGATTTGTATCATTCTAAAAGTATGAGTTATTTAAACCACTCAAGGGTGGCCTAGTGGCAAAATGGTTTGTGGCTATCACTCTAAAATGTGTGAGGTCTCAAGTTCAATTCCTGCTAGGTGCAAACAACCTTGAAGTGGCCGCGCCAACATCCTGAAAAGGGAGGGCTTTACATGGTTTGAGCATGTGTGTCGGTGGGTTCAAACCTTGTGGATTGGTCGGCCAAAAGGTCGGAAACCATGGTTACCCAAAAAAAAGTATGAGTTATTTAGGAAACGTGTGTTTCAGATGTACATCTAAAGTGTAATTGCAGGTTAGATGAGAGAAAAACAATTTTGCAATTATCTTTCTGAACATCCATAAAAACACTTTAGTTAACACATATAAGATAGCAGTACATATTTCACGCCTTATGCTGCTATGCATTTCCGCAAGGTGCAATAGCAACACATACAGAGGCCATAAAACTCGTCCCATATATTAATGGACGCCAGATAAAGCAGCCATGAAAGCCAAGAAGAAAAAGTCAGCATGAATCTAATACTTGAACCAACTACAGAGCTGCTGTGAGCAACGGAGACACAGACAGCGAAACCAACTTAAAAGGATAAGATCTTGTCACTGCAAAACCTAACTGGAAATCTTACAATTGTGTTATGCCTGATCTACGATGGCACCTTGATTGAGACTCGGGACATCCTTTGAAGAATTATGCTCATTGGATCGACCAGAAAATTCGACATGAACACCCGTTTTTTGATTTCGGAAGAAAACCTCCGGGTTAGTTTAGCAATCTTCAAATCCACATGGCCGCATGTTTTCGTTGTCTTCTTTCTCGGGAAAAATGGATCTATGCCCTTATGACTAATGATATCCAAAGGCGTAAAGCAAATTGAACGAGTCGACACCAATTAAATACCTTGGACCACATCCTTCACACCTTTGTGACAGTAAGAAAATGATTCATCGTCTCTCTTGATTCCATATACCATGGAGATAAAGCTGTTTCCATTTTGAGATATGAATGTGAATAAAGAAAAGCATTAATTTAGATCACTAAAAGTTGTATATGTTTTCTGTCCTATCTACGAGTGCTGATTTTCCATGTTGGGCAAGTATATACAGTTCAAATGATGGTGTGCGTGCACACAAGGAATTTTGCCATCTAGGGCTGTCGAAAACTCGAAATGTGTATATATTTTATAGGGATAATTCTACATAACATTTGAGAGAAAGTATGAGGTTTAGAAGATTTGGTAAGCTAGAAAGTTGCAGACGGTTAAAACCCTAATGTTTTATGCTATTTCATTCAACCCAATCCAAAAACACGACTTACATTGGATTCGGTGTACGTTGCAAAGCTGAATTGCTGTTAGAGTCAGTTCAGTTTAGATTTTGTTTATCATAGTTGATTTGTTCTAATCTGTTCTAACTTCGATCTTTTCTTATTTTCTAGACTTATAATACCGTTTACTTGTGGATATACTATGCTACTAAAAGAACTCGAGTTTGTCTGTATTTGATATCTACTTTTGGAACAGAACCAGAGTTGACTTAAAAACTACCACAATTGAACTTCAAACTTCTAATTTGTATTCTATTTCTATATTTATACATTTTTTATCTTGTAATAATTTAGTTTTAATTAAATTTAGCAGAGGTAAGTGCCATCGCTAAATGGATTCAAGTAACCTATTATAATCACTGTTCAGCTTCAGACACAGCTGCGATTCCTCATGTGAATCTCAATAGTTCCTTTTTCTAACAGTTGGTTGATTTTGGTTTGGATGCAGGAATATAGCTCAGCTCATGAAGGTGAAGATTTTGCAAAGGCGTGGCGGATGGAAAGACCTCAAAATACATCATAGGTATTGAAAGTTAACTCCAGCTCCTTTGTTGTATTTTGTCTTTTGTATATTTTATTATTTTCTCTTCACCTTTATAGCTGCAGTAATTTGTTGGTTACTTGTCAAATGGCAGTTGTTTCATTAATCAATTTCTTGTATTATCAGCTTTAATGTATCATATCATCCTTCTTAACTTGCAGTATCAGGTCAATTTTATGTCTCAACTTGCCTAGCTTCTCAGGGGGACTAAATCCTTGGGGAACGCCAAATCACAACAAAAGTCGTGATGTTAGTATTCTTTTTCTGTCTCTTGTTGACTTCTTGTATTTTCGGATTCCACAGTTTGTGGATGAATTGGAAGTGTATTTGAATAATATATAATCTGAACATTCTTGTACTTCCCTATTTTTGTCGTTCAAATTTTGACCTATTTCATGACTGCTCTGCATAACATTCTCTTTCAGAGGGACTTAACTCCGCCATATGTTGATGATGGCCTTATTGAGATTGTTGGTTTTAGAGATGCATGGCATGGGCTTGTTCTGCTTGCACCAAAAGGACATGGCACCCGTATTGCACAGGTTATAATGAATCCAACTTCTATAAACATGATTCCATTTTTCTCCATTCACACAAACTGTATATATCAGATCAAAGGTTTCCAGAAGCATGCATATATTTATACATAATAACTAAATACTTCCCTTTTTGGGAAGTGTAACAGTGAATATATTGTGTTTTCTTAAAAGATAAATTGCACTAAGTGAGCATATACTTTAAAGTCTACATCTGGCCTATAGTTTTCTCACAATCAGCATTGTAGGGTTTACCCTTTCATTTTGCAAGCCATGTGGGTTTATACTTTCATTCAATGTCTTCGGAATATCAGCAATTAAAATGCTGGTTTTCGAATTTGAATATAAACTGGACATTGCATTAACGTATGTACCAATTTTCTGCAATCTATCCTTGTATGACTGTAAACAAATTAATGGTATTCATTCTAGAGGTGGCAATTCAACCCAGTTTGGTAGGAATAGTTTATGTTCTCGGCTTCTCGCTACCTACATGTCAAATGGGTTGAAGGCCATCCAATCTTTAGTTCCAATGCAACCTCTTCAAACCTTTTATTAAGAAAACTGTGACTATTGCATTATTACAATGTTCTAACCAAATTCACATGTCTCAGAACTAATGCATTAACTTAATTAATTTTCTGAAATGCACAAAAAGTATTTGTAGGTCAACCAAACAGCTATTGTACCTGTACTATTAAATTATGTTTTAAACTGAACTCGTTTTCCAGTTACGCAACGCAACCTGACCTTCTAGCACTGGTCGCTTACAACAAATGGGAGGTACATCACTTGGATGTAAAATCAGCATTTCTACATGGTGATTTAAAGAAAGAAGTATATGTCTCACAACCTGATGGTTTTATAAAGACAGAAGATAAAGGAAAAGTATATAGGTTGAGGAAAGCACTATATGGACTCGGATAAGCTCCACGTGCTTGGTATACTAAACTGGATAAAACCTTAACATTTCTCAAATTTAAGAAATGTACATTAGAACAGGCGGTCTACAGAAGAACAGACAAGACGTCAACTTTACTAATCAGAGTCTACGTTGATGACTTAATAGTTACTGGAACATCAAAGAAGGAAATCGAATCCTTCAAGTATCAAATGCAAGAACAGTTCAAAATGAGTGATCTTGGACTACTTGCCTACTACTTAGGCATAGAGGTTACACAAAAGTGGGGTGAAATCTCGATAAAGCAAATAGGCTACTCGACTAAGATACTCAAAGACACATGGATGTTGGACTGCAATGATGCAAAGATACATATGGAACCAGGACTGAAGCTAACAAATTTAAGCAAAGAAAAGTTTGTAGATCCTACGGAATATCGGAGCATAATAAGATGTTTACGATATCTGTTACATACAAGACCAGACTTAAGTTTTCCAGTCGGATTACTTAGTCGATTCATGCAGGAACCTCAAGAACAACATATGAAAGCAATAAAGCAGGTTCTATGTTATATCAAAGGAACCAAAGATTATGGTATAACTTACTGGCATGATGGAAACAAGATTCAAGGCTACAGTGACAGCAGTTATGGTCACTCAAGAAGGAAAAGGCACAACAGGAATAGTTTTCTACTTTGGAAACTCACCTATAACTTGGAGCACTCAGAAGCAAGGAACAGTAGCCTTATCATCTTGCGAATCAGAGTTCATTGCAGCGACTGCAACAACTACTCAAGCACTCTGGTTAAAAAGGCTTCTAAGCAAGATAACAGACTCTAATGAAGAAAAGATCACAATCTATGTGGACAACAAATCAGCAATAACACTCATGAAGAACCCAGTATTTCATGGAAGAAGCAAGCACATAGATATAAAGTATCACTTCATACGAGAATGCGTCGAGAAGGAAGATTTAACAGTTGAGCACATCAGCGGAGAACAACAAAGGGCTGACATACTCACAAAGGCACTACCAAGGATACGTTTTGTCACAATGCGACAAATACTTGGTGTGAAGAATCTCCTTCAGCATGATTAAGATTAGGGGGTGAATGTTAGGATAATACCGATCATTACCTCATAGATTCTAAGTTAAATAAGGTCGAAGGACCATTTACGCAATATATAGAAACTGTAGTCTAGGGACTAGTTTGTAATTAACACAAACCTGAACAGTTGTGTTTTTCGGTTTGGTGTAACCACCACCGATTTCTAACCATCACCACCAAGGGATGCATCAGTTGGAATATCTAAGTCAAAACCGAACCATCACAATGGTTCATAGCATCAGTTGGTTTAGTATAAATAGGGGACAAATGTAGCCGATTGAAATATCTTAATTTTTTTACAGATTTCTCATAATAACAAATTTAGTATTTTGTGTTTGATTTCAACGATTCTGATTATACCTGTGTATAACCATCAGTTTTGACTATATGACATATGGCGATCTTCGGACATTTATATTTCACAACTTGCAACTTGTCCATGATCAAAATTTTATTACAATAATGGGTAATTGCAGTGATGAGGTGTCTACTTATTTCTATGAGTATGGATAGCGTAGTTAACGAATTTGGTGTATATAGGAAGAGCCACTTCATTTGGGATTTTGCATAGAAACGTTACTCTAAACAATTAAACAAAGTTATGAAAATGGCGAACTACGATGGGAAAACCCCTCTTCTTACCCCTTATAAAATGGGAAAATTTGAGCTTTCTCATAGGTAGTATCTCTTATCTCTAATTTTCTTTTTGCTTACTTATAGTATTTAGGTTTATGAAAAAAGTTTATCAATCGTTAACTATTTCACAAACTGTCAAACATTGCATCTCTGTTTGATATATGAATAAGCTAATGCTCTGTGTTGAACATGCAACTATTTCAAATATCATCTGGCATGTGCGCAAACTGCTGCATTTTTTAACTATAGGAGCGGACATACTTGAGTCAGAGGGTATAACACCCTTTAAGCACCATCCGTAGTGTCAAATAATTTAAATTCATAAGACTTTTTTTAGAGTTTAATAGGTGTACTCTTTGCCATTACGTTGAGAAAGTGCACATTCTTAGTGAGATTAATGGATCTACCACTCTGTGTAAATAATAGATTAAAGTTGACAAAAATGGGAATAACCTGACGACATCTATTCTGTTTCATACATGAACAAGCAAATTTTTGTTGTTTCAGTTGATGTTCTCCATTGGGAGTAAAATGACATGATACATGTCTTGTGTGTATCTTATTCAGAGTTGTTTTTGCACCTTTAAGAAGGCAAAGATCCTTCGACAATCTCCATCAACCACATGCTATCTTATACTATTCTCAAAGAACCACCACAGGAGTGTCTGTCTGATACTGCCCAAGGGTATAGTAAAAATATCGTCTTAATGTATTAACTTGGTATTAATATAACCGAGAATATCACAAGATTTTGTAATATTGTAAACTACTGGACAATATATATATAACCAATAAATATTATACATCACAGAACTCTGTGGCTTATACATTTGGTGATTAAGTGTTTTGTCTTGTGTAAGGTATCGCGGGCATATGGAGGAAGGAACAAGTGGAGGGTTGGAAACCTATAGTTGATGCTGTTCATGCAAAAGGCGGAATCTTTTTTTGTCAAATATGGCATGCGGAAAGGGTTTCAAATTCTAGTATGCCTTCTCTTTATCATATTTCTGATATGAACCGAATGATAAAAACGATAATAAAGAATAAAAATAGAGTAATCACCGTTCGAGACGTTGAATGAGTTGTACTAATAATGCTATTAAATCATGAATCCATTCATATAATTCAACATCCAGTAAATTTATACGTTTGATATAGAGCCAATTTTGCAATTTTTTGTATTCTTTAGAATTCTGTTTCTCCCTCATGGTGGTATCAATCATGATGCATTATTACAAGGAAAATGTATATCTTCAGAAAAGATTATCAGTTTAATTTTTTCAACCCTAATACGTACGCTATTTTTAGATTTCTAACCAAGTTCTCATTCCCAATAAAACTTTAATTCCTAACAATTACCAAAATTAAGACTCGCTCAATAGAATAATATTAATACTTATCTACTAGGTAGATAATAATAAATACGAGATTAAAGGGAAAGGTTCTATCCTATTGGAATGCAAGAACAAGGAACAACGTGCTATATCACAGGTTTATTACATTCCGAATTTAAGAAGTAATATATTGAGTTTGGGTCAGTTAATAGAAAGCGGTTGCAAAGTAGTAATGGAAAAAAAATATACTACTCTTGTACGATTCAAACCGCAACATACTACTTAGAGTTACGCGGTCAAAGAACAGGCTATACAAAGCGAACTTAAGAATAGGGGAACCAACATGCTTACTAGCAAATCTACGTGACGAAGCATGGCTCTGGCACGCAAGATTGGGTCATTTAAACTTTAGATCACTAAAGTCTATGACCACAAAGAACTTGGTTCAGGGAATACCTCCTATCAAACATTCAACAGATATCTGCGACATCTGTTTGATAGGAAAACATTCTAGAGCTCCATTTCCACAGTAAACAAAATATAGATCCAAAACAGCATTGGACATGTGATTTATATGGAGATCTAACGCAGACCAAAATCCGCCACCAACAACCGTCAGAGTAAAAGGTCATATTTTACTGTTAGTAGATGACTACTCTAGATATATGTGGGAATACTTTTTGAATTCAAAGGATCAAGCATTCGGTGTCTTCAAAGAATTCAAGACAAGGGTGGAGAAAGAACATGGAACCAATATAAAGACGTTTAGAATAGATAGAGGAGGGGAATTCACATCAAATGAATTCCACAAGTACTGTATGGAGAACGGATAATCATTACAAAATAACTACACCATAGTCACCTCCACAAAATGGCGTCGTCAAAAGGAAAAACAAGACAAAACTTTACTACTATAAATGTATGATGAAAGCAACAGGGATGCCACAAAACTTTGGTCTGAAGCAGTTAGACATGCAATTTTACTATTAAATTGCACACCGACAAAATCACTAGAAGAGTTACAACCATACGAAGAGCATTGAAGGGCAGAAAACCAAATCTTCAACACATCAGAATATTTGGATGCATATCATATGCAAAGGTACCTTCACAACATCTTACTAAATTAGATGATAGAAGAGTACAAATGGTATATTTGGTAGTGAACCTGATCAAACATATCGCATATTTTTATGAAAATTCTAAATCAACAAAGAAAATCTGCGTCAGTCGTGACGTGAAATTCAAAGAAGACAAGACATGAAATGGGAGGAATAATGTCCAGAAATTTCGAATCTAAAAGAACCAGAATGTGAGTGATTTCATATATACAAAAAATGACATAACACAAGAAACAAATGAAGGTTTTAACAAGATCAAGAAAATGAAATTGAAGACATACTTCACACGACAATGACAGAAAAATGAAGAAACACCTTCACCTACCAATTCACCACAAATACTCCTTCCGACAATATCCCATCAGACACTTCCTGACATACAGTTCCGATACAATCACTAAACTTCTCACCTAAATTCCAAAACTGCCAACAAAATGCCTTCAACTACTGGACATAGATGTTGATCACCATACCCACTATAGGATTACAGAACACTAATGAGAGTATGATGATAACACATAAAGACCAACTACTAGTTTAAAATGAACCGAAGATTTCAAAGGAAGCATCAAAGGATAAAAATGGTGATTGAAGCAATGCAAGTATGAGATCGACTCCATCCAACCAAAAACAACACTTGGTTATAACTACTTTTACCAAAGACAAAAGCCATTGCTTTAAAGTGGGTATTAAAGAACGAAAAGAGATGCTAACAAAGAGATATTAAAGATAAAGCAAGACTAGTAAGCAAAAAGGATAGATATCCAGGAACATGGAAATAGACTTTGATGAAAGGGGTCTTTGCCCCAGCATGCAAGAATATGAAACTATAATATTGATTATACACAGACCGCTTACAACAAATGAGGTACATCACTTGGATGTAAAATAACATTTTCTACATGGTGATTTAAAGGAAGAAGTATATGTCTCACAGCCTGATGGTTTTATAAATAAGACAAAGTATTAAAGGAAAAGTATACAGGTTTGAGGAAGCACTAAATGGACTCAGAAAAACCTCCACGTGCTTGGTATAACTAAACTGGATAAACGCTTAAAAGTTTACTCAACTTAAAGAAATGTGCATTAGAACAGGCGGTCTACACAAGAACAGACAAGACGTCAACTTTACTAATCGGAAAGTCTAGCGTTGTATGGACAGTCATAGATACTACTGGAACATCAAAGAATAATCGAATCCATCAAGTATCGAAATGCAAGGAACAGTTCAAAATGAGTTTATCTTGGACTAGTACTTGCCTACTACTTATGGCATATAGGTTTAACACAAAAGTTGGAGAAATCTCGATAAGCAAATAGGCAACTCTACTAAGAATACTCAAAAGACCATGATGTTTGGACAGCAATGATTCAAAGATACAAATGGAACCATGCTGAATCTAACAAATTATAAGCAACAGTAAAAGTTTTTAGTATCCTACGGAATCTCGGAGCTATAATAAGAAAGTATTACGATATCAGTT
This sequence comes from Tanacetum coccineum, assembly GCA_026074375.1. Lineage (NCBI taxonomy): Eukaryota > Viridiplantae > Streptophyta > Magnoliopsida > Asterales > Asteraceae > Tanacetum > Tanacetum coccineum. Next base: position 20,544 of record BQNB010004008.1, on the reverse strand, counting down.
ACATACAAGACAACATAAGTTTTCCCCGTCGGATTACTTGTCGATTCATGCAAACCTCAAGAACAACATATGAAAGCCAATAAATCATGTACTATGTAATCCAAAGGAACCAAAGATTATGGTATAACTTACTGGCATGATGGAAACAAGATTCAAGGCTACAGTGACAGCAGTTATGGTCACTCAAGAAGGAAAAGGCACAACAGGAATAGTTTTCTACTTTGGAAACTCACCTATAACTTGTAGGCACTACAGAATCCAATAAATAGTATCCTTAATCCATCTTTCGAATCAGATTCATTGCAAGCACTGTGCAACAACAACTTTCAAGTCCCATCTGGTTAAAAAGGCTTCTAAGCAAGATAACAGACTCTAATGAAGAAAAGATCACAATCTATGTGGACAACAAATCAGCAATAGCACTCATGAAGAACCCAGTATTTCATGGAAGAAGCAAGCACATAGACACAAAGTATCACTTCATACGAGAATGCGTCGAGAAGGAAGATTTAACAGTTGAGCACATCAGCGGAGAACAACAAAGGGCTGACATACTCACAAAGGCACTACCAAGGATACGTTTTGTCACAATGCGACAGATACTTGGTGTGAAGAATCTCCTTCAGCATGATCAAGATTAGGGGGTGAATGTTGGGATAATCCCGATCATTACCTCATAGATTCTAAGTTAAATAAGGTCGAAGGACCATTTACGCAATATATAGAAACTGTAGTCTAGGGACTAGTTTGTAATTAACACAAACCTGAACAGTTGTGTTTTTCGGTTTGGTGTAACCACCACCGATTTCCAACCATCACCACCAAGGGATGCATCGGTTGGAATATCTAAGTCAAAACCCGCACCATCACAATGGGTTCATAGCATCAGTTGGGTTTGTAGTATAAAATAAGGGGACAAATTGTAGCCTCGATTGAAATATCTTAATTTTATATAACAGAAGATTTCTCATAATAACAAATTAGTATTTTGTGTTTGATATTTGTCAAACTATTCTGATTATACCTGTGTAAAACCTATATAGTTTTTTTGACTATATGACATATGGCGACTTCGGACATATAAATAGTTTCACAACTTGCAACATGGTACCCTTGGATCCAATATTAAATCATAAAAATATAAAATGATATAACGAAATACATAATTTATACAATAGTTATACAAATTTCACTATACAACCCCCCTCAAAATCCCTTCGGCCACCCCTTCGCAAGATCCCACCAATCCGCGACAAACACCCCCAAACCAAGAATAAATCAACCCCACCGTCAAATTATGCCATAACTAAATCACCCACCAAAACCTAGATACAGACGCCCAACAACAAATCCCCCAAAACTACGCCCAAAGCAACTACCTCTCTCAAAAGCTATAGAATATACGACCGAGCACTCAAATACAACCCCAATCACACCAAACCCAATCCCGCTAACAATACCGCTGCCGACACCCAAAGCCCAACTCCCCCGACCACCGCCAACCCCCCCACCACCTCCATTACCACCCCACTCACCTCACAGTGATCCCATTGTACACCAACCCGGCCCAACACTATGCGTCCCCCCCAACCCTACCAACCCGACTACCGACTCGCAACCAACCATTATAACCCCCGACACATTCACCCGTGGTCATCCTCCTGAAAGCTCGAATTAGCCCCAGAACCCGCACCCCGTACAACTGGCCAAGCACCCATGCTATTATATCGTCGTCATTATGTCCAGATCGATCCTTTTAGTACAACCAAACAAAACACATCTACAATCACCTACTAACCCTCCAAAGTGTTATTCTCTCTTCCTCTCCCCAACCAAAGTTGAAAAATCAACTCCACGTATACCACTCCCCACAATAAACACCTTTAAATTACCCTTGCGCTCAACACCTCTGGTTTCCCCCCGCCCACAACTAACCCCATTACTGACCAATGGACCAATTTGATCAAACTCCTACTTTATTATCTCTACACACAACATAAACATTTGTCATCCTTATCTACATTAAGCGTTTTATGAAAAACTATCAAAGCAAAATCTTAACCACAATTCACAAACATGACCAACCATATCCTCACTTGTTTGATATAAGTATACGCAAATGCACTGTTGTTAGAAACCCATGCAACTAGTTTCAAAATCATCTGGCCATCTATGCGCCAACTGCAGTCATTTTATAACTATAATGATCGGGACCATACTTTAGTCAGAGGCATAAGACATCACCATTAGCACCAACCTTAGTGTCAAAATAATTCTAAATTCATAAGACCAACCCCCTTTTTTTTTAGATTTTTAATAGGTGTAGCTCTTTTGCCATTAACTTTGAAAAGTGCACATTCTTATTGAGATTAATAGTGATCTACCACTCAGTGTAAATAATAGATAAATTATACAAAATGGTGAAAAACTACGACATCTACTCGTTTTTCATACATGAATCAAGCAAATTTTTTGTTTGTATCATTTAGATGTCTCCCTTGGAGAAAAATTACATAGATACATGTCTTGTGTGTATCTTATTCAGAGTTGTTTTTGCACCTTTAAGAAGGCAAAGATCCTTCGACAATCTCCATCAACACAATTCATCATTATACTATTCTCAAAGTAACCAACCCATTAGGACTGTTGTGGAGGGGAGGGCGGGGGGGGGGGCCAGGGCAAGGGGGGGGGGGGGGGGGGTGATGGGGAGGGGGGGCGTAAAAATATCGTCTTAATGTATTAACTTGGTATTAATATAACCGAGAATATCATAAGATTTTGTAATATTGTAAACTACTGGACAATATATATAACCAATAAATATTATACCATTCGACAGAACACTGTGGCATATTCATTTGGTGATTAAAAGTGATTTTGTCTGTGGTACTGTGTATCGCGGGCATATGGAGAATGAACAAGTTGAGGGTTGAAACTATAGTTGATGCAGTTCATCAAAATGACGTAATCATTTTTTTTCAAATAAGGCAAGCGGAAAGTGTTTCAAATTCTAGAATGCCTTCTCTTTATCATATTTCTGATAAGCCCCGACTTGATAAAAACTATAATGATAGAATAAAAATAGAGTAATCACCGTTCGAGACGTTGAATGAGTTGTACTAATAATGCTATTAAATCATGAATCCATTCATATAATTCAACATCCAGTAAATTTATACGTTTGATATAGAGCCAATTTTGCAATTTTTTGTATTCTTTAGAATTCTGTTTCCCCTTCATGGTGGTATCAATCATGATGCATTATTACAAGGAAAATGTATATCTTCAGAAAAGATTATCAGTTTAATTTTTTCAACCCTAATACGTACGCTATTTTTAGATTTCTAACCAAGTTCTCATTCCCAATAAAACTTTAATTCCTAACAATTATCAAAATTAAGACTCGCTCAATAGAATAATATTAATACTTATCTACTAGGTAGATAATAATAAATACGAGGAGTTAGGATCAAATGACAAAAACAATTAAAAGGAAAAGGATGAGTAGGAATCACACCCACACATTTATAGATTGATGCATCTCCCTTCAAATATTCCCCCCTCACTTCAAATGTGTGGCTATAATTACTTCTCACATTTCTTAGGATAATTATGATCTCTTCCCTAAGATTTTGAATTCTTGTTGGTCCCTTGATGGTCAACATATAGATTTTCAAAGATTTACTATGTATTTTTGAAGTAGTCTTTTCACGTATTAAACTCTACAGGCCTATACCCATGTTGGATTATGTGGTAGTTGGATTAGCTATATACAACTAGAAATGTGTGAGCCTATTAGGGGCACACACGTTAAACACTTAGAGTGCATTTAAAACTTCACGTAACGTTTCTAAGTAAACCTTTTGGACATTAAACGACCAAGACATGAATCCTATTGTGTCCTAATGAGCTATCCTGTCCACAATGATGATTCATATAATGGTGTTTTAGGTTTCAATGTGTTTTCTTGGTGTTAAGAAAGGAGCAAGACAGTTGTGTATTGTTTCAAATAGTATTATGTACCACTAATCTTAATTAGGGTTTGGATGGTTATAAAAACCCGCACCCCCTAGCTCATATGTGTACAGATATAACATCACAAAACCACAGCCCACACATCTGCTAATCCTCACCTTTATTCAAATAGCCGACTTCATTAAACCATAATAGGTTTTAATTTCGTATTCATCTTAAACCTATCTGGTCATTTTTTAGTTTAAATTCTTTCAAGTTAACCATGTTGTGGTTTGATCCCAGGTCTTGATCCAGGAGGTTAAGAACGTTGTTTTAGCCATTTTAATTTATAACCGCGACGGTAAAAATACAATTATAATCCAAAACTTAGAACCATGGTTAAAATTTAAACATAAAATAAATTATTTTTAACAAATAAAATAACATTATTAAAATTTTTAGGAAAAAGTCCGTGCGTGCACGGGCATTATAACTAGTATATACTAAAAGCGTTACAAAAACGGCACTCTGTCGTTTTAATGTTTTAAATATCTGGCCCAAAGCTAGCCCAATAAGTCCAAGAAATTAGTTAATTTTTTAAAAAAAAAACCTCTCATGTTTATATGCTATTTATAACTTTTTTATATAACAAACTTTATTTATCAAATATCTAACAAATACATAGCAATTTTTGAATAAAAAATATACCGACAAAAAGGCTTATGGATTACAAACAAAACGAGTCCAATATTATGCTTTGAACGTGTATAAAAAATGGTAAAGTTTAGTATATATTTTTGAAAAAAAACCAACTCGTTTAGTGTATTATGGGTTACACACATATTAAACACGCTAGGGCTGCATGAAATCTTGATTTATTTATTGTTTTATTGGAAAATTATGGCAACTATATGCAATCCTTGCCATAAATAATGTATAAACACCAAGAATCAATACTAATGTTACTTGATAATAGAAGAATAGATTAAAATTAAATGTTAATTAAGCTGCCATGTTATTCTATTCTTGTTTTATCTCGGCCTTAAGACTCACGCAATCATACTATATGATGGATGTGGCGATCTAGGTACTTTAGCAGAAAACCTAGTGAGAGTCTTTTGGTTCTCCAATTGGGGAAGACTCTTTTGAGAACTCGAGGCATTATATGAATTACTCCTTTTAATATAAGAGTCTGTCTTCACTTCTACTCCAATTTTATGTCTTTTTTAATTGCTTATATGTGATATGCCATGTGATGCTCAATATTTGCAAAATAGACTTTATGAAACTCTTAAAAAATGGACTTATACTTATAGAGAAATTTGGATTGAACATGTCTAATATTACACACATAAGCATACTCCTTGTGACCAGTTATGTGTTATTTGCAAAACGAGGGTTTTTGGACAAAATTTAATACGGACATTAAACTATGAAATTAGATTTCTGGTGTAATCTTAGTTTTTATGCGCACAATATAGGGTTGAATTGATCTTTAATCTTATCCCGCCCCACTACATGCTTCGGCATATAAGAGAATTATTAGAATTACTTGTGTCTTCGGACGCATGTAGGAGTACAATATAAGGTTTGATCAATTTGTAATTCCATTATATTGGCAACTATAAAACTAATGTTAACAAAAGGGGGTTCTTAAAATATAATAGCATCATTAGTCAATTGGAAGTACGGCTCACCCATTATGGACAAACTATAAGAGAAGTTTAAGACGGGTGTAACTAAGGTTCCCCAAAAGAAGTCAGGTTTTTAATACGCTTCGCGCTGACCTATTTCTCCGCTTCTTTGTGCGTCCAAAATGGAGCAACCGAGAATATTTGATAAAATGATGTTTATACCAAAAAGGTTAAAAAATGTTTTCTTAACTTTGCGCTACAAGATGTTTTGCATGCTTCTTGTACACGATTTTTGTCACATATTTTGCATAATTTATGTATATACCCCTATGTGAAGTTTTAAGTCTATGCCAGCCAAATGAAGAACACGTGCATTTAGATTGTCTTCTCTAGTCAGACCTCAGGGCCTTTCCAACCCATGGCGAATTTTTTCCATTGGTCGGACCTTTGTAAATATTTGTACGTTCTCTTTTGGTGGACTTAAATCGAGTTACCTGGTCAGACCTCGGACCCGAGGCATACGGTGAGATGAAATATGCACTTGACATTACTATGAGTTACTAATGTCATAAGTCTCATAAAACTAAGAGTTGCATTTACAATGCAATTAACGCATGCCGCTTACCTCTTGCCCTACTTGTTTACACACTGGTCAGACCTCTGGTAATAAGTGGGATGTCAAGTTGGATCTTAGTCTTATTAGTAATTAATTGGGTAGTTAATTCTTTTAAGAATTTAATTATCTAAAATACTAAAAATTGAACTTTCTATGTTCTATTGTGTTATTACAACATAATTCATAAATGGACGTTTGTTTACTTATAGAATACAAACATAGCCTCTTTTCTGGCAAAAGAGTGAGACTTACTCCTATCTTTTCTCATTGATTGACAAGAATACGATAGAGTTATAATTGAAGTTTTCTCAATTATATTTAAACTCACTTTCAATTTTCATTACCCTTTTTCGGTTCTGAAATCTTTGAAAGATAAAATATTTGTGTAACTAGAGAACATTGTGTCTATAGCTACCAAATAATGACATCTTGCACTTGTCATGATGTATGAGTTTAAACCGCATTGAGTAAATAAATTTGCTAGCAGGTCTTCTAGGTAAATTTTCTTAGACTCGATTCATTCCTTATAGTGTTAAACACCCTTGTGGTTAGACAGGCAGATTAAGGAGGAAATGCATGGTAAATATTCAAGTTAATGAATACATGATGGCTAGTCCTTTATCTACATAAGTAGAACTTCATATACTCTGTACAATACCTAAGTACATTGCTACTTGTAGGCATTCTAAGAGAGTAGAGGGGTCAAAATCAAAGGAAGGGAAAGAATAAGCATGCTTATGATCCCAAGCCCAAGATTTCCCCTTCACCAAAAAATTAAAAAATCCTCCTAAAGACTCTTTTTCAATCATCAATGCGGTGATACAGGGCACTGGAAGAGGAACTGTCCTCAGAATTTAGCCGAGTTGCTGAAGAACATGAACCTATTTCAAGGAACTAACAGTTTAGGTATCTTCACTATAGAACTCAATACTTTCCTTAATAGATCATGGATCTATGACACTGGTTGTGGTACTCATATTTGAAATACAACGCAGGGTTTAAGGGCAAGTAGGAAACTGAAGTCAGGGGCTCTTGGCTTGTACGTGGCAATGGTCAATGTGATGTTTTTTTGAAGCAATTGGCTTTTTTTTTTTTTTTTTTTTTTTTTTTTTTTTATTTTTTTTTTTTTTTTTTTTTTTTTTTTTTTTTTTTTTTTTTTTTTTTTTTTTTTTTTTTTTTTTTTTTTTTTTTTTTTTTTTTTTTTTTTTTTTTTTTTTTTTTTGAAGCAATTGGCAACTTTGATTTATCTCTCCCTAGCGGATTAGTTATTGTTTTGAACAATTGTCATTATGCTCCTTCTATTACTAGAGGAGTAATTTCAGTTTCCCGTTTGTACGAAGATGGTTTTATTAACCGCTTCGTGAATAATACAATTCAAGTTTCTAGGAATAACATGGTTTATTTTAGTGCTATCCCAAGGGATGGTATTTTTGAAATTGATTTGTCTAATTCTTATGCAAATGAAAGTTCTATATATACTGTAAGCAACAAAAGAGCCAAGCTAGACTTGGACTCTGCTCTCTTGTAGCATTGTCGTCTTGGACACATCAGCAAGAAACACATTGAGAAGTTACAACATGATGGACTTCTCAATTCAACTGTCTGGAAAGATGGCAAGAAAATCTTACACACATCAAGTGGAAAGGGCCAAAGATCTACTTGTACTAATACACACCGATGTATGTGGCCCATTCAAGATCGTGTCAAGACTGGGAGCAAGCTACTTCATCACTTTCACTGACGACTTTAGTCGTTATGGTTATGTTTACTTGTTAAAGCATAAACATGAAGTGTTTGAAACTTTCAAAGTGTTTCAAAAGGAAGTAGAAAATCAACTCGGTAAGACCATAAAATTGCTACATTTTTTATCGTGGGGGCGAGTATATGAGTCAAGAGTTTTTGGATCATCTAAAAGATCATGGGATTATCGCCCATCGTACTCCTCCTTACACGCCACAACACAATGATGTGTCAGAGAGGAGAAATAGAACCCTACTAGATATGGTTCGATCCATGATGAGTCAAACAACTCTTCCAAAGTCCTTTTGAGATTATGCTCTTGAGACTGCTGCACGCATTCTCAATATGGTTCCAACTAAGAAGGTTGAAAAGACACCATACAAAGTATGGCATGGGCAAGCCCCTAAGCTGTCTTACTTAAAAGTCTAGGGTTGTGAGGCACTTGTTAAGCGAGATACTCTTACCAAGCCTGACAAGTTAGAACCCAGATCTATTAAGTGTATCTTTATAGGATACCCAAAGGAAATGATGGGTTATTCTTTCTACTACCCACCCGAGAACAAGTACTTATTGCTTGGAATGCTGAATTCCTAGAGAATAGTCTTATAACTCAAGAAGCAAGTGGAAGTCTAGAAAATCTTGAAATTATTCAAATCCTTCTATAGACACTAGCTTACATCATGAAGAGGATGATCTAGAAATAGATGAACCTAAAAGTGATATCATTCCCATTCATAGGTCTACAAGGACAGGAAATGCCCCAAATCACATGTGCTTATACATCGATGCTGAGGAGCATGAGTTAGGGGATCTTGGTGAACACGCTAACTATAAAGATGCATTGTTAGACATTAAGTCTGATAAATGGCTGAGTGCTATGAATGTGGAAATGCAATCCATGAAAGACAACGAAGTGTGGGACTTAGCTGATCTTCCTCCTAACGGCAAAACCGTTGGCAGCAAGTGGCTCTTCAAGAAGAAGACCGACATGGATGGAGCTGTGCACACCTATAAAGCTCGTCTTGTGGCGAAAGGTTATACTCAAACCCTAGGGATTGATTATGAGGAAACCTTCTCTCCTGTTGCAGACATTAAAGCTATTAGGATTCTTATAGCCATAGCAGCATTTTATTACTATAAGATTTGGCAAATGGATGTCAAAACTGCATTCCTCAATGGATATCTCTCTGAAGAGGTTTACATGGAGCAACCTGAAGGTTTTGTCATCAAAATATCCAAACCGGTGTATGCAAGCTTTGAAGCGTTCCATGTATGGGCTTAAGCATAGCTTCAAGGCAATGGAATAAACGATTTGATGATGAAATAAAGAAGAAAATTTTGTTTCACTCAAAATGGTGATGGAGCCATCGTGTATATCTAAAGGCTTGTGGGAGTAATGCACTTTCCTATCCTTGTATTCGACGGACATATTGATCATGGGAAACAACATTACAATGTTACAAGATGTAAAATCCTACCTTGGAAGATGTTTTGCTATGAAAGATTTAGGTGAAGTTGCGTATATTCTTGGAATCAAAATCTACCGAGATAGATCACGGCAGTTAATTGGTTTGTGTCAAAGTGCTTATATCGAAAAAATCTTAAAGCGTTATCACATGGAGAATTCCAAATGTAGAAGTATCCCCATGCAAGAAAAGCTTAGATTGAGTAAATCACAAGGTGCTTCGACACTTGCTGAGTTAAAGCGCATGCAAAATGTTCCATATGCCTCGGATGTGGGTTCTATTAATGTTGCTTGGAGTTGTACTTCGCTTGATGTTGCGTCCGCTCAAAACATTACAATGTCCGATTTCATAGAATCTTGGTGATCTTCATTGGGACTACTGTTGAAGACATTCTGAGTATCTCAGAATAATAAGGAATGTTCTAGTTTACGGATGGTGACTTAAATGAGGGGAGCTCAGGGTTTTCTTGCTACACTGATGATGGATAATTCTGACGGATGCTGATGACCTAAGTATCAGCCTAGATATGTATTCATTTTAATGGAGGTGCTTTTGATTTGGTTAAGAGCTGCCAAGTTAAAGATTTTTGTAATTCATCTGCAGAAGCTGAGTATATTGTGCTTTGATGCCTTCTAAAGGAAGACCGTTTGGTGTTAGGAAAATTCTTTATGGCTTGGTATTGTTCCCATAATTAAGTACCATAGTATGTATTGTGATAATAATGGAGCAATTTCCATGCTAAGAATCAGGAATCACTAAGGTGCTAGACATTTCGTGCCAAAGTTCACTTACTTCGTGAAGTTATTAATTTGGTGACATAAACTTAGAAAAGTTCACACAGATGACAAATTAGCTGATAGTTTACAAAAGTGTTGGCTTTTCCAAAGCATTCAGAACATACTAAGAATATTAAAATGCTTCCAGCTAGTAGTTTCATGCAAGTTTGTAATGATTAGTTATTTGGATAATTAGGATTGCAAGACAATTTTTTTTCTAATGAATAAAGATACTTGGTATTTGTTTTCATTCATATCAACCAATTGTTTATTCTATATTTGCATATTTAATCCATGAATGACTATGATTCTACAATATGTCAAATTTTCGGTTTTAAGATTATGGAAGTATTGTTACATAAGGCAAATGGAGTGTTGGTATATTCTTTTGATATATGGATGGTTCACCAAAACTCATATGTTACTCCAAGGGATGCGTATTAGACGACCCCACCTTTGGGAAATTTACTTTATGATCCCATTCGTCAGAGTAAAATTTGAAATTGGTTAGTTTAAGTCATCCTTAGGACTTGGAGTATACAAACAAGTTCTCGGTATGTGTAGATATCACATTTTAATTCTATGTCAAACGCTGTCCTGAATAAGGTTGTTATAAAGACTATTATTAGAAGTGATGTGAAGCAGCATTCACATCACTTGTATTCAAGAAATAATTTGTTCCTCCACTTGATGTGCAGAATGATACCATTGGCGCTCTCCCTAATTAATCATGATAATGTTTGCCGAACCCAAAGGCGTAATGCAAGAAGTTTCTTGATTACATTTGGTTATATCTGTATTAAGTTCATAACGAGAATTCTATATGGTTATACTACATGAAATGAGTTAGGATCCATATCCATGGTTTATGGTATTTGAACAAAAGGGCATGTTTATAGCAAGAGATTCATAACCTGCTACTGAGTCACTGTTTAGGAATGGGATCTAGGCATTTCTAGTCTTTGAAAACGAATGTGAGTGTTGCATAGATGTTTCCTCGTTAGTATTACGTGCTATCTGCTACTCAACTCCCAAGTGGGAGTGTAGGATTTATGTGAGTTGGGACTAGCCGTGTACCGTCTAGAAATGTGTGAGCTTATTAGGGGGACACACTACGTTTAAAACATTTAGAGTAGCAGTTTATTCACATTACGTTCTAAAGTGAACGTTTGGAACAAAAACCAACCTACACAAGAATTCTATGGTGTCCTAACTAGCTAGCCGGCCATAAGGAATGTTCTAGGAGGTGTCTAGGTTTGTTGGACGTAAGGGATAAGGGGAAGGATGCTAGTAATAAGCCTTGAAGGTGTTGTGATAAGGTTTGGACTCAAGAGTTTTATTCTTATCACTATTAGGGTTTGAGGGGTATATAAACCCCTCACCCCCACCTCTTTTGGTCGTCCCACGGATCTAAACACACACACAAAAGCTGACATCCTTCCCTTACTCTAAAAATAACTGAATACCTTAAAACCCTAATTAGGGTTCTTAGAAATTCAGTTCTGCCATTTTCGGTAAACTCTTTTAGGGTTTTCTATGTGATTTGTTCCAATGCCAGAGTTCCAAGCCAGAAGGTCCATTACTTCGGTTTACAAGTTGTCAAGGCGTGACAACTGATTGAAACGAGCTAGGGTTTGGTTTATGGGATTTTTGGTGCTACAGTACCAATTTCGGTTCAACTGAATTTGGTTAAACCCTAGTTTCCTTTTTCTGATTTTCGGTACTATTCCAAGAGTGGGTTTTAGTGATTGATTTTCAGTAGGTTTATCATACAAAGGTTGTATTGGTGTTACGTGAAAGCATCCGGGCATGCTTGTTAGACGTGTTTGTGTGAGCACTCGTAGAGGTGGAAGCTTATCCACTAAGTTTCATTTGTTGTTGACTTCAAGGGTTAGTTTTCTTGTTTACCTTTTTGTTTATTTACTGTGTGTTAACTATATGAACCAAACATGATCCATATCCGCTGCGTACTCATAGTGTTAATGGTTAACTGCTTATCAAATCCCAACAATGGGAGCTACGACCAGATATGTATGCAACTTTAACTTCTTGTTCATGCTAGACATATGGTTACTCTATTTTAAATGCTTATAAACTTGTTACTTCCAAGTGATGTTATATTAAGCAATCTGTTAACTGATTATCTTCTTCGCTCACAACCTTATGTAATATTGGTGCTACATTTGATTGGTACACGATAATCTTTTTCATATACTTGTTAACTATTTTGTATCAAGCATGCTTTGCATGGGTAGATTGACTGTGCTTACGCTGGAGTTCTATAACTTTTGTGTAATCATATTTCCTGCCAACCTTGATAGACTTGGGTGTGTTGGTAATTTTAGTGTTATTAACTTATTTTATGTAATTGTGCCTTACTTTGAGACTAATATCCTTATACAAGTTTAGCTCATGATAGGTTAGGAGGTGCGGAGTGCACACTCGTCAAAGTTAGCTTGATACCGCCGGGACAAAGACACGGGGTCAAGGGGGCCACACCCTATGCATGGTCAAGTTTCCCGCCAAAATCCCAACAGTCGTGTCTTTTTACTAAACACACCTAATTGTTCGTGTATAACCGAAAATAACCGAATTTCGGCTACAAATATAACCAGACATAGTCTCATTTACAACACATAATATTCTAAGGTTATTTGATCGATTTCTCGTGCCTTAAAATTCGATTGCCACTCTGTGTTTTATCTGATTAAGGATTTCGTAAACCCGAGACATATAGGGTCGAAATACTTTAATCTGAAAGTGATTACACGATTCAGATTGATATTCAGATTATAAATTATTCACACACGAGATAAAATTCCTACAGGGTGTAGTAATGCACATGGAAGAAGAAAGTCTGATCTTAAAGATAGAACTTAGGTAACTGTACATGATTCACAAAAAGAAGGTTAAACGTAAGTCTCAATCTCATTTTTAGTGAATTCGAAATGTGTAATTTAAACAAAGTTAAACATTAGATCCCGATTAACATGCATAAGATTTATTAATAAAACTTACAGACTCAAAATAATAGGACTCGTCCTAAAATAAATGCCCACTTTAAAAATGCATAAATTATAATAACATCTACTAACTACATTTTTCAACTGTCAAATATCATCCCTACTCAATAAAGTGTATACTCATTGCAATTGTAAGTGAACAATTTAAAGTCTAAATTGTAGCGAATACATTATGAGAATACATCTTTTTAGTGAAATGATCTTTAAAAGATATAAGAGATTGACAAGTCTGTTCATCGATTTATTTAAAGATAGGATTTGAGTCAAAGCGTATGTTTAAAGATACAAGTTGACGAGTCTATTTTTAAATCCATACTTACTTAATTCCTTTACCTACATTTTATTTACTCACCCTAACCACCATGTACCTACATTTCATTTACTCACCCCAACCACCATGTACCTACATTTCATTTACTCACCCCAACCACCATGCACCAAAGCACACACATACTTATCAGCCCATCCATGGAAAGCAAAAAAGGTATCATTGCCATTTTAGAAGGCAAAATAATAAACCAAAGAAACCTTAAAATTTGTACTATATATTGAAATAGAAGAGATAGAGTAGCAAGTACTGTATTTGTGTTGCTCATCAAATACACACACCTACTTACATAGTTTAAGAAAGATCTGGTGTACATGGGGGCGGAGCCAAAAAGTTTAGCTCGAGAGGGCACACTTTGATAATTTTAAAAACTACATTACTAAATGGTTCTTGGGGGGTTACAAAAAAGGGATATTTTCAAAGGTTTTTCCTACAATCAAGCTAAAAAATAAATATCTTGTATGGACCCCTAGAGTATCTAAGGCTTCCGGTTTTGATAGAGATTTGAAAAGTACAAAAGGGGGTATTGGTACGCTGGTGGAGGCCAAATATGGATAATGGTTGAGAAAAAGGTTGTAGGGTATTTTACAAAACTAAAGTTCTATGAAGGAGGAAAGGGGGACAAGTAATGGACCGGTGTATGCGTGAATACATTGATTCTGAAGGTTCTAGAAATGAGTCGGTTATTTGCACGGTGGTGTTTGAAAATGTTGAAAGTAAAAGGTATTTGGATGCATTCGAGGAGGCGTCAAAGGTTTTGAAAAAGAACGCAACCGCCCCAAGAGGGATGAAACTGGAAAGTAAACGGATCTAAATCTAAAAGGAGGGGGGGCATGGACTTAAGGCTATTAGATCCGTTGTGGGGTCAGCTAATGATGGGTCGGTTGATGTGGCACCAGTTATTATGATTACTAGAAGTTAAAGCATCAAGCTACCA
>BQNB010004007.1:50289-110750 GCA_026074375.1 Tanacetum coccineum | reverse complement strand
CTCAAAAGAGCGTTTTTTTGTTTTATAAGTACGTTTTTTGGTAAAAGGAAGTATACATAATTTCTTCCCATGTTCTTATACTCTTTTTGACGAATCTTGTACCAATGCTTATCTCTATCTTGTACCCATGCTTATCTTTATGGAATTTTTTTTGGATCTTGTACCCATGCTTATTTTTTTGGATCTTGTCCCACCACGAAGAAAAAAAAACCCGGTCAAAACCGGTTTTGGGTGGTTAACCGGTTCCAAACCGGTAGGACCGGTTCGACAAAAACCGCACCCCAAACCGGTTTTCCACAAACCGGTTTCGACTGGTTCGTTGACCGAAACAGGTTCCTGTTTTACTAAAACCGAACCGAACTGGTTAACCGGTGTGCGCACGTCTAACCACGATAGAATATAATACAAGACTATTTTATTACGGTATATAATATAAGATTTTTTTTAACTTGTGCCTTGAGAGCAGGTTAAAGAGAATCTTATTGTCTGCATGTCAACTTCTGAATGACTAGTTAGTGATTGTAATGATTGATATAAAGATCACTTAATAACTGCTGGTTATTCAAAAAATGACACACATGCTGTGAGATCTTCTTTAACTTGTGCCCTAAAGGACAAGTAAGAAACACTCATAATATGATATGCAGTAATATCTTATCTATATAAAGATTCAAAACATAATATTTAATTTTGAGTAGTTATGACTCAGCTTCATAAAAGCCCATAAATCATCAGTCTCTTTATTTGCCCTGAAGTTACACCGGCTTAAACATATTTATAAATCATCAGTCTCTTTATTTGCCCTGAAGTTACACCGGCTTAAACATATTAATGTAAACATTGGATATTAATGTTTACTGGAGTTACAAATGGAGATGAAGAGGCCATCAAAACCCACCACTGTCCCATTTTCCCACCAAAGGAACACACATTCGGTTCCATTTGAGATCATCTGGTAACAAAAAACGTAGCCAACACCTCATCCCACAACCAACCTTCTTTGAATTACAACCACCACCGAATTGGGTTTTTCAGCGAATATGATTTTGCAATTTGATAGTTTTTCATTCATTCACACACTCACACACGGATGAGAACACCCACTGATCTGGTGACCTCCTCCAACCAAGGTGCGTTTTTTATTTATTCTCTGTTTGTTTTACATTTTTAATCAATGTTTAATTTTTTGGGTTTCAACCCTACCTTATTAAATTGAATTTTTCTTAATCAGGATCCTTAATTTAACAGCTTTGTGAGGTAATTGATTTTTCTTTTTTATCTTTTAATTTTGAATTAGCGATAATGGGTGTGAAAAAGTTTTGATTTTGATTAGCAGTGTTAGTTTGTATTTATGTTATAGTTGGGTCATGTATGTTTGTGCAGATGATACTGTTGTAGCTGAAAACTTAGAATAAGAAGTACAAAGTTAAGCCGAAGGAAATGCGATCATCTTTTATATTGATTCATAGGTATTGTGGCAAGGTAATTTATTCTTTATTTTAGGAGTTTGGCATCATTTTTGAGTTATTGTACTTCTTTTTATACATTTAAGGCATAGATAGATGGTTTTGTGTTTTTGTTTTGGAAAATGTATATACGATACACATCATGATGGCCCTGCATTATGTGGAAGATGGTGACATTGAATATATTAGGATTTAGATGTTTGTAGAAATGTATATAAAATAGGAAACCAAATGATTTTATGAGGATGATAATAGTTTACTTCTTATTCATTTGTTTAGTATGTAGACCAACGCTCCATGGGCTTGTAGGACGCAATGCAACATTGTGTTTTAGCGAATATACAAGCTAACACGAAGCATTCATAGGTGTCGTGGTGGAGGGAAAGTCGCCTTGCAAGAATGATTCAATTTGAGCTTTTGGTAAGCGATACCATCATTTAGTTATCAATGTTTCTTACATGAATGAAATCTTAGATGTAATATCATAGGTGCCGTGGTGAAGGGAAAGTTGCCTTGCAACCAGAATCAGAACCTCCGGTAGAAAGGCATGTTCTGCAACGAGACCTCATGATTTGAGATTGGTTTCTTTATTTTCCGTATTTGTTAGTTTTCATACAGGTAGTTAGTAGTTTTGTTTGTTAAACTTATCGTGTTCTATAATGTATTTTACCTTTTGGTGAAAGATGAGGTTTTGGTTTTTCCTTAGTGTTAGGTCTTATTTATCTTGAATCATACATTATCAATCATGGAAGCTTAGAGAGAATAGTAGTGGAGGGAAAATATTCAAATTTCAAATGTTATCAATGGAGGGAAAAGGGAAAATGTTTATTACAAAAGCATCACCCTCTAATGATGATTAGAGGGGTATTTATAGGAGAAGGAAAGAGCCTTCCCTTCCTTTATTTTTCACTTCTAGTCCCTAATCTTTGGTAATTATGCTATTTCTTTCTTTTAGCATAATATACCTTATTACAAGCTACTTTATACTAAACAAAACAAAGACTATTAACTAAATATAACTAAATCACATAATCGACACTTTTTATAAACCTAACAATCTCCCCTTAAGGGTCGATTATTCTGGGCATTCTCTTCGAGGTCCAAGTGGTCTTCCATTCACATACATCTCCTATCTTCTCATTTGATTACGATGCTTCAATCTGACTTCAATCTCTTCTTCAAACAATTTCAAATACTCAATTTCATCATTGGTGAGTTCTCTTTGTACATAACTATACTTCACATCATTATTGTAACTTTTTAATCCTTCTAGTACTCTGTTCAGCGTTGCATCACAAAACTTATGAATCTCTGAATGTCTCATCACCTTTTTCTCTTTCTTGTTATTCTTGTATATTATTCCATGCACGGGCTCATAAATGATGGAGAACATTTTGTGCTTTTCAACTCCTGGGAAAGATATTGTTTGGTGCAGTGAGATCAATTTCTGTGAAACTTGTTAATTCCAAGCTGGAAAGCATGCACTCTTTCCATTAATTCACTGAACTTCTGATAATACGTGATTAAAGACCATAGCAACCCTGTTTCTGCATAATCAGGAACCTTGCCATTCATAATCAGCAAATGACATATTCTCAATACAATATCATTCTTATTGTAGATTCTTGTAATCAGAGCTCTGTAATCGACATAATGTACTCATTAGCTCTTCTTGCAACTATCTCTGTGACAACTTGTGGTCATGAACACCTATTCACATATGTCTTGATAACTTGAATGATCTTTGAGTTCGAATAAACCTCTTCCTTTGGTTTTCTAGGCTCTTTTTGTTTCCTTATGTAGAAGATCTTTGCATGAGGATTCTTCCAATGTTCAACACCATATCAAGCATAAGGATTAAATTTCTTAACACACTTATTCACCCATCTGGAAGTTCGTTCTTCGATATCATCATCATTAAAGATGATTGCTGGAAACTTGTGAAGTGACAATACGATTTTCTCAGGTCCTGAACTTCCTTTCTTCAGATACAAAAGGTCTTGATTTATCAGAGATAGTGCTGGAGCTTCAGGATCTCTTTGACAGCTTTGAACGAGAGGTGTGGTCTTTCGTGGATGTGGAGAGACAAGAATTTCCTTTCTACTTTCCCAAACAATGTCACTTTTCAAGAAATTCTTCATCTGATCAATATGATATTGATGCTCATCTCCTGAAGTACATCTTTGTCTCAACATCTCATCAGCCATTTTCTTTAACTTTGCTTCATCAATAGTCAGTGATACTTCTTCCATAATATCTTGTTTACGACTTGCTTTGAGACGGTATTTTCATCATCATCTGAAGCATAAGAATCAGTCCAAAAATCATAATCATCTTCTTGTTCTTGATTACCTGAAGTTGAAGGACCTCGTTCCTCTTTATTGACTTGTCCAGACGATGACTCTCCAGACACATACGCTTCGTACTCAGATGTCTTATGCCGCTTTGCACTATTCTCCCCCTCAGGATGAGCATCATCATGAGGATCGTCCTGATCTCTTGGGCGAACGGCAGAAGGTCTACATGTAGTTTGTTGTACTTGAAGATTCTTAAACTTCATCTGAAGTGCAAGCCATATTGCAATGTCTTGTTGCTGCAACTGAAGATTGTCTTTCATAGAGAGATATAGTTGATATTGTTGTTCTGGAACAGAGAGTGTTTGTGTTTGAGCTGGGTGAACATGAAGGATGTGACCAGACATATAACTTTGTACTGACGCATCAACTTGAGAAGGGATCTGATTATCAATAGCTTTTTGAATTTGTGATGTAAATTTCAGCTTGGATAATATCCGCTCATGTAAAATGCTTTTAGACAATCATCCGTTCCATCACTTCTTTTAGTCCTTTTGTCTCTCCAGAATCAGCCCTTTCCGCAACATAACACTGAACTTGATCTCTGACCTGCTCAGGAACTGCTTTTTTTCACCTGCTCCTTAATGTGCATGTCAACAATAATGGGGTACTGAATCGATCATTACTTCTTGGAGATGATACGGCAGAGAATATCGAATGACTTCCTGAACAAAAATCCTTTCTTTTGAGATGTTCAAACAAATATGTATACCGTCACTGTATCTCCTGAAAGAAATTCTTATATCGTTTGAATCGAGCAGGTTTGGCTTTGAACAATGATAGAAGTCGGTTGCTCTAGACAGTTTGGTGTGTTGTGATCTTGATGATGATGTTGTTTGAGTATGAGTTTTCGTCAATTCCTGAGTTTCTTAGTATCCGAAGATAACGAGATTAGTATGAGTCCTAGAGATCTAATTATGTGGGGTAATGGTGTACTCCTATACTCCCTATAATCTTCGCTACTCCCATTCCTTTAATCATATACATTCATCAAAATATTTCATACACCACTTCATATAACATTGACAGATATGATAACATATATTAACTTCTACCTCTTCATCATATTCTCTCCACCGTCTGACTTTCCTAATCACATCCGGGCTCAAACCTAGTGCCGGGAATCTTGTTCATCATTCTTTTCAATCTCTTCAACGCCAAGTGCTTGTTTAACCCATTGTTCCACATTTCTCTAGCTTCTTGCTTTCTCGACTTATGTGCTCAAGCAAAGACATACTTGTAATGTATCATTGTAAGATCACTCGGTCTGCTTTTTTGTAACAGTTGGTACTGGGAACTGGGTGTGGAGTTAAATGTGTAGATCTCCTTTTAGGAAGATAAAAACAAATCACAGTAGATCGTTTTGGAGCACTTGACTCTGCTGTATCCTTTTTATGGGTAGGTGACCTAGGGGCGCTAGGTGTCCTATGCGTTCCTTGGGTAGACTCAGTCAGTTGTGACTGAGTCAGAGGAACATCTAACCCAAACACCTCTGCATACATCTTGTAATGATCCGTGTGCTTCATCTCTTCAGTGATCATCCCATCTGGAATTTGCATGCCAACTTTATCTTTGTGTTATTTTTTTTTCTTTCCTGAATTAAAGATATTTTTTCATTATGTCATCATCTTAGGCATATTGTGATACAATGTCTACGGGCACGTCCATGATAATTTCAGGAAAGATAGTCATATAATGGCTAACGATAATCTTTGTAAATCTTAGATACGGAATCGAAGATATTGGACGATGAAGAGAATAGTAAATTCCTTCCCATAGAAGCTCCGTATAATCCACGTGAATGTTATTGACAAAGCAATACATCATTTGCATAATCTGCAACGGTGGTTGATCCCATCCCGTGACACGTGTTGTCAAGCACTTAGAAAATATCTTGCATAATGTTTGCCACGGTTTGCAGAATACCAGTTGTCTTAAAGCTTGTACGATGTCTTTAGTTTCCATTGTAAAGCCCAATTGGTTGTTTTATAAAATGGCACCATAGTCAAAAAATAATGGTGGTGGCACGAATGAATCATGATTGTTGTCATTTGCTTGAGGTAGATGAAAGATTGTTTTGAAGTCATCCAGTGTAAGAGAAAGTTCTTTCTTGTCCAACATAAACCTGAGCCTATACTTTGAACCGTCTTCCTTCAGAGTATGCCAGAACTGTGCCATATATATTCTAAGGGTACGGAAGTGAAGAAGCTGCAAATGCTGAATCTTAATGGATGATTCTTGATGATGTTTGTCAAAATTTTGCTTTCCGGTGGGCATTGCACATGAAGAAAACTTATTTCACACAAAAGATGAACTTGAGAGAGAAAGTTGAGAGTGAAAGAAAAAAATGAAAAAACATGGATGGTTGATTGAACTATGTGGGAAAATACAAAGAGAACCAACACCCTCTCCATGTGTAGAGAGGGTATTTATACTTACATAAGGTGGACATGGGCCTTGGTTACATGGGCTTTCCATGGACCTTGACAAGATTACCTATGTAAGTTTCCAAATATTACTTGACGAGCTATCTACCGATATCTATGAAGTGACCGAGACTTTTCTAGGAATTTCGTATTCCTAACAATCTCCCCCTAAGGGAGGTCACTTCATGTTACAAAAACTAAAACCTATCATACTATGAAGGTCTTTATTCTTGTGCTCTGCAGATGTCTTTCTTTTCAAACTTGTGAACAAGATGTAGTTGATATTTCTTTAGGCTTGTAGCTTGTTCCTTATCTGACTTGTATGTGAATATGTGATCTTGAACAATAAACACCTGAGATCATCAACCAAGCATAACTCGTTTTTGCATCTTGTTAACTTTGCCATCATTGTGAACTGTAATTGTTTGACGACACGCTCATACCTTACTTGATTTGTTGACTTGATAAAGCTTTAATGTTGCATCTTTCTTAAAATTCTTTAACTTTAACACTTCGTCACTTCGAGAAAGACGTTCGGTATCAGAGTGACGAAAACTTCTTTGAAATTCTTTGACTTTAATACTTCGTCACTTTAAGAAAGACGTACGGTATCAGAGTAGCGGAGTTCTTGAAACATGTTACTATGAGCTTCATGATATCTTTATATTTTGTCGGTCGGGTAATGAAGCATGGTGGCTATGGGATCTTGTTAGCCATCCCTGGAATCAGGAACCTCCCACTACCATCTTAAATAGCTGCATAAAACAGTTAGCAATAAAGCGTGGGGGACGAATAAGGGCATTGTCATTCGCCAAGGTATTGGTTAGGAGTAACCTTCAAATCGAGAGGATCGACCCTGTGTAACCTATAGATTCATTTAAAAGAATCTTTCTTGACAGGATTTCCAGCTGTAGTATTGAATCTTTCTAACACATAAGTAAATTAATTCACATCGTAACTCAGCAGTACTCATTAATGGAACGTCTCCAAAGCATACAGCCACGATAAGAGTGAACCTGTGAGTAACTATCTCACACGATTGAATATAGTAAAAATCAATTAGCGAAAATCCAATCATCTGTCACTTGCTATAAGTGTTTTGTGACACATCGAGAGTGTTAATCATTTCAAAAATTCATCATCAATCGTCAATTCATATCCTGGAAAAAGTTTGATTCTTATAGAATCGCACCATCGTTTCTTTCCAGTTGTCACAAGTTTGATTCATAAAGAATCGCACAAGTTACCTACCATGAGCTTGTTTGATGTTGGCTCAAGCAGGATTTCCATCTTCATTGTGAATGAATTCACTCTGATGTTCTGGCAAAATCACAAGGATCTTGCGTAGGACTCTAATGATATTACTTGATATTCACATTGTGTGAGATAACAAGCTAAATTATGACAAGTGTCCTAATGAGATTAATGGATGATCTCTTTTGGCTCTAGACTCAATTGTGCACTTTTAATTTTAGTGATCGGAGGCTGGAGCTGAGTGCCACCTTTTCAATATCAACTAACTCGGAGTGAGAAAGTCAATAGAAATGAGTGAATCCTCCACGTGATTTTTGAAACAAAGTCTTTCGACTTTTTGAGTGTGGCTGGGAGGGAGTTTGTGCATAGCGTCACTGGTCCAATGACTGTCTTCAATGTTCAGAACTAACACCTGAGGGTTTCTGACAAGCATATGTATTACCTAACCCGGTTTCTGCCTAAGTGTAGATGGAGGCTTCTTTATTTTCACCCTTTATCCTACATTCTTTTTCATTCTTCAACACCCATCCAAATGCTTACACGAACCTTTATAACAAACACCTATGTTTGGTTTGTTCCATGTAGCTCCAGTCTCAGACGGCATATTCCCTATTCCACTTTTCTCCTTTTAATCATAACCTAAGGACTTCAACACGTAACTAGTTGGAATTCTGGGAGATTCCCAAGTCCGGTTCTGGCTGGATCATGGGATCTGACTAACTAAGGCCTACCCAGCCGTTATAACTCATAAATTAAAGAACAATGTCGGACTTTGGGTATTCACACGGTCCTTCCCAAACATTGGAAATTTCGAATCAAATGTTTTGACTAAATATCAAAGATTTACACTTTGAGAGTTTTTCATCATCACTAAAAGCTCCCCCTTAACGATGTGATCGTAAATCGTAGTACATTGCTAGGTAGTGGAGTGCATTGAGTCTCCATTTCATTTGAACACTTCCTGTCAATATACATTAATCCAGGTAATCACATTTCTCCCCTTATCCAAATGTTAAACCCTTTGATATTTTGGATATCAATTGAATAACTGATTCGGGACAAAATGATATCTTCAAGCAAATGGAACATATTAATTTTGCTCCCCCAACTTTTGATGGTTTATAAGACATGTGCTGAGACATAAACATAATTTTGACAGATTTTGAATTTACTAAGAAATTCTTGAAAAATTTTGTACTCGCGCACCTACATTCCTTATTATCACCATAGTCTCACTTTATATATCCCAAAGAATTAATATATACGTAGGTTTGACCTGAATGATGAGAACATTCAGATGATAGGAATCATAAGGTTTCTTTTGATTCAGCCGTGGATCTCCTTCGTAACAATCTCCCACCAACGAACTTTCTAAGCTCCTCATTAACCTACTCGTCATTCAAGAGGTTTGTCAATCTGATCATCTTTGTTCAAGCACTCTTCAGCGTTTGCTCAACTTTCTTTCCAAGTTTATGAAAGTCTTTGCATTAAACGGCGTGCGTAAAACAGATTCAGTACCATATTGTAACTTGAGCTTGTGAGGTTGGTTTGTTCTGTTGCAGTTGCCCCTTAGCTTCCCCCAAAACCAGCAATCCTTTCTTGAGTAGATTCAGAACTTTCTTGCAAGCCGCATCAAGCAGTCTTGATGTATAAAGCCTAGATATCCGAAGTGCACAATTAACTCGAAACCGCAACACCAAAGTCAATTAAGTCCCGGATGAGCGCATTTCTCTCTTCAGGATAGTCATGATATAAATTGTAACACCAAAGTCAACTAAGTCCCGGATATCACAATTATTCCTTCTTAAGTAGTCGAAATGGAAACACCTAAGTCAATTAAGTCCTAAATGTACTCATTTCTTTCTGCAGAATACTGACTAACTTAAGGAAACATCATACCTATGTGGACCTCTTTTATCACATATTTCTACTTCTTTTAAGAATAAGCTTAGTGATTAACCGTTTAAGGAAGCCTTTATTGAATTCGTAACCATCTTCTCCGCGCTTAGAATAAATTCTTCTTACAACACTTCCCCCTAGTATCTTAAATGATGCATACTTAAACTCACAAGATATCTCTACCCTCATGTAGTTGAAATAGTGCACCCGAAAGTAACAAGTTAAACACTGATTTTCTCTGCGGTTATGACATTTGTCTTCCCGGAATGACCTAAAATAAGAATAGGGTATGAATTCTATCACGTGTACTCATTAACTTTCTTGTATATCTATTCCTTCCCCCTTGCTGGTTTCGATACCTCGGAATCAGCAAAACCTAGTACGCACATATACTCGAGATCGTGTTCAAAGAATTGATAAGCTTAAATCTATTCCGTGAGAATCAACTAAGTCTTAATTTGCAAATAAGTCCATAAAGTTTTAAGCACATGACATCTAAAGCTTGTGTAGTTTAAACACCATTAACACCCCTTTAAATATATGATCCGTCAGTTATTAACAACTTTATCCGTTTAATTCGTGACTTATTTGAAGACCCCCCCTTTTGTTTTAAAAGATATTTGATGAGACGATTTCACCCCCCTCAAATAATGACCCGTTTTCTATTTAAAGAGCTGTATCATTGTTTTGAGAAGCGAAGTTGTCTTGAAAAATCTTTTTGTGATTACTGAAAACACTAATTCATTATGAAGACAACTTTTTATCAACAAAAATAAGATTTCTCTTATTTTAACACATAAGCGCACTGAGACGTACACTTATGGAATATAGGAAGCACGGGTTGTGATGCAAAGTAATCACAAGCCTTTGCATGGTCATAAAGTAGACCATGCCCGAGAATAAATTCTCGTTGAGAGGTCAAGATTTCTTTATGAAATACTTGCCTTTGAGATGATGACCGGGTTGCTATCTGAAATAATAGCAAGCCATATGACATGTTTTGAAAAACATTTGAACTTTTGCACGAACTTTATTTATGTCCACGTGTCTTTATTGAAAGACATTTCTAGGGACGTAAATATTATCGTTTGCAAAAGACATGCCATTGAAAAACTTCTTTTTGTATTTTTCTCATTTTTTTATGTTTGTATTTTGTTTTTATAAAGGTTTTATAAAATGAAAATCTTTTTGGTTTTTCTGATTTTATATTTTTCTCTTTTGTTTTTATAAAATTTTATAAAAATAAAAATAAAAATAAAAAATCTTTTTGTGTTTATGATTTTAAGGTATACTTAGGATACAAAAATTTCACATCTTTTGAAGAAACAGCGGCACTGAAGGCGTACACTCTTCTTTTCTTTGAGGAGCGGGGCCTGAAGTGTTGTCTACAGACACCATTATCATGAAGCACGAGTGATGAATCCGAAGGTAATCAACAACCATGGTCCCTTGTTCATCCTACAATAGATTCCTGAAACCCATGGTATTCTGATATATCATTTTTCAGCAAACAAACCTCCGAGTCTTTCCTTTTTAGGATTGCAAAATGTACATGCACTTAAGTTGAGAGTTTGATCGCATTTATAAGGGTTAGTGATATAATCATTTGAACCATTTGGGAGTTCACAATCAACCTTTGTTGTGCTAGTGTTACAGTTCTTTCCAGTTGGAACCCACTTAAGACCAGCAGTGTTAAAAATTCTACCCGTCGGTATCCACCTAAGGTAAGATCTAGGAGTGTTTGTTTTCTCATGCACAGCGGAAGACTTATTGGGAGAAAAACTATGTCCTGTAACGATCTTCCTATCAGGTTTCTGAGTATGACTCGTTGGATCTACGGGTTTGTTACTGTTTCTAGTCTTATTGGGTTGAATCTTAGCACAGAGAATTCCACTTCTTTCATGAATTTTGTATACAGGCTAATTCATGATTTGCATTAAAGACACACTTTTGACAAGTTGAAGCACACAATGTTGAAGTCAAGAAAGGACTAGAATTCCTAGAGTGATCTGCTTTTGGCATAACAGTTGTCGTTAGGCAACTACTCTTAGATGTTGGCAAAACCCTAGATGTTTGATTATTGCTCCTAGGTTTTGATTTGCAACTCTTAGTAGTGTTTTGTGATCTAGCATATGGCATTACACTAGTTGTTGACTTTCTATCTCTTTCTTGTGTCTTTTTCTTAGCTTCCTCTAGATAGTAATTATGAACCATGTCATTTGAACTAAATCTTGGCATGTTCTTAGAACTATTCCTAGATGAGCTAGATGCAATCATATGATTAGGTTTTGCAAAAGCAGATTCTCTTCCCTTAGGCAAATAATGTTGAGTGACTGGTTTTGACAAAACGTTATTCACATCAATTTGGGAGGCAAACCGTGGTTTTGAAAAATTAGGTCGTTCAGATTTAAACGCATTCGGTTGTCTAACAACTGATTGGTTTCTGGGTGGTTGTAAAACCGGTTTCCCCAAGATTGATGGTTTTGCAAACTTAGTATCCACGCTATTTCCTTTTAACTTTCTTAATTCGTTTTTCAACGCTACATTCGCAAAAACCTTTTCCTGAATCAGAGCCTTTAAATCAGCATTTTCAACAGTCTTACTATTTATTTGAGCAATCAGTGAGTCATTATGGTCTTTTGTCTGAACTCGTGTCGTTTTGATAGAATCGTAAAGGATCTTTATAAGTCTGTTAAATGCTCAATTCCTTATGCAACATCTCATTATCACAAGTAATTAGGTACACATGTTCCAATTTGATATTGATCTTTTCACGAACCTCAATTTCCTTGTTAATCTTGGCTTTATACTTGTTTCATTCAAAATTTGACATGTTGCCCGTCATTTAAAAAGATTGATTTTGATATTTAAGTTCCAGTGTTAACACAATGTGGTATTCCTTTCTTGAAAAGTCTTTTTTGAAGATGGGCAACGGCCCTTTGAGAAAAATATTTTTCAGACTCGAGAGATTGGTTTGAAAAATTCAGTTGTCATGTATCAAATGATGGATCAAGTAAAGGACAAAACCTGACATTTTTCATCATTCTGTTCAATCTTCCACCTCCCTATTACACATATTCGTTGAATCAGAATGGTATTTCTACAACCTTTTCAACAGATGTGTTCCTAAATGGTTCATATTGCAACAAATGTTGTTGTTCATTATGGCAAGAGTATCATGTGAACAGTCAATTGTACCTACGCACAATGGTTTTTTGTTATTCACGGAGTTGATCTCTGCATCCTCGCATGTGTATCTTACCCAGGATCTGCTCTGAAACATGCCCTTTTTGATTCTGTCTCATTGCTTCGTAACAACCAAACCAGCATCAAATGATGTACACGAATCCACCTTTGCCCCTCTTTTGACCGCATCAATCTATCATCACCCCCTTCTGTTTATTTTTCTCGTTTATGCTGTGCTCTTTCATCAATAGACTTCTTAACGGATTTTCATGTGTTGGATCAATGTATCACGGAATTGTTGAATCTCGATTCGAGTATATTCAATGAATTCAGTTTCTTGAAATCATCTCTAGCGAGTTACTTTCAATTACCCAAGTTTAAGTAACAACGATTCCTGTGAAAGTCTGATTATCTGGATCCAATAGTACACACACATGCCCTGATGAATCCTACCTTGATTGAAAGATCCTTAAGATGTGAATGGAGTAAGCGAAATGAATCCATGCATTTTTCCTTTGCTTTGTCTTGCATTTGTTGCAGCTGATGCATCTCTCTCTCTTGAGAATTAGAATTCAAAGATTCCATTGAAATTCGATTTGTGAAATGAAATTAAAAAGTCTTAAGTAGATTAATTGAATTTGTTGTGTTTGAAACAATAAAATTCATGGGAATTTTACCAAATCTATGATTTAAACAGAAAAGAAGTAAATCTTTCGCGGGATTTTACAAAATCAAGAAGAAATCGTAAAACAATGATTAATTGTTGGTGAAATCGTTGTTAACGTTAACGTACTTGAGCTTAATTAACGATTAATGAGCGAAAAATGATGACCGGTGCACAAACTTTGAGCTTGAAATGATTAACGGTTGATTAAAACTCAAATAAGTACTAATGATGTAATTAATTAAAACTAGAGGGCTAAATTTAAAAATACTATAAGTAATAAAAAATCTTGAAAACAAATAACTAGATATGAAAATGTTTTGAAAAGTAGAGGTTAAGATTGAAAGAGTTGTAAGGGCAAAGGGCTAAAAGTAAAACTTTGAAAAAACTAAAAAAAAAGTATAAAAAAAACAAACAAATAAGCAGTGAGGGACAAAAATGGCAAATTGGGAATTAATAAAAAGTCCAAACGTGTTTCCCTCGTTATTCTTTTTCAACTTCGTTTGAAATTGTTAAAGAAATGCAACGATTGTATTTTTGATCTTTTGGACGCGTACGGTTATCGTCGGTGTAAAATAAATATATCACGTTGATCGAAAATGAATCACGATCACAACGGTATATGTTATATGTCCCGTAGCAAAACGTCACTCGAACCCGAAAAACCTAAAATTAAGATTATAATCGTGTATGTTAGTTGGTTTTGTCACTCGTCGGTTTAAAAGTACCAACTCGTTCGACTCTTGACAATGTTTTTGGTTCGATCGGTGCCTACGGTTCTCACTCTTCGATCCTTCAAAAATTTTGCTCGTTTGGTCTAAAAGAGAATGCACTCGTTCGGTCCTAGTCGTGTTTCACTCGTTCGGTTCAAGAATTTTCTAACTCGTTCGGCTCAAGGACAAAGTTACTCGTTCGGTTCTTGTAAGACAAATACTAGATCGGTGCTTTGAATTTGAACTTCGTTCGGTTGCCTTGTTATTGTAGCTCGTTCGGTGGTTTTTGAAATGTTACTCGATCGGTTCTCAAGTGGTGTTGCTCGTTCGGTCCTGAAGGTGTGATCACTGGATCGGTTGGCCTTGAGGTGTTGTCTAGTTCGGTTGAACTCGTTCGGTTCTCAAGTAAAACAACTAGTTCGGCCCTTTGTATAATGACTAGACCGACAAATTACAAGACCCCATAAGTTCTTGTACCGAGAACCAACCAACTTGACCCTTTTAATCCTTTCTACTGATGTAAACTATGTGCAAAAGAGGAGGAACGAATGCTTTACGATCCTTTAATTTCGTATAGGGGGTTTTAACTCTACACAGATCTATGATGATAACGTGTTTAATCTTATAAAGATTGTGGGTTAACAAACACGAATCTGAGATCACTTTACATTTCATGTTGTTTCGAGTCTTGTGGATGGAGATGGTGGAGTTGGTGTTAAATGTGACGATGAGGTAGGTAGATCGAGTCAGATTTGTTGAAATTGTAATTGTGATGAGGGTGTAGGCTGTTGATGATGATGTTGATTATTGTTGAGTTTGACCGGGTCAACTCGGTAAATACCGAGTTGACTCGGTTTGGTTTAGTTCTACTTTAAACTGGTTCGGCTCACAAGGGTGACCAAATCGTTCAGTCCACAAGGTTTAACACTCGTTCGGTCCTTAAGAGTGTACACTCGTTCGGTTCACTAAGTTTGAAACTCGTTCGGTCCACTAACAAGGCTAACTAGTTCGGCTCACACTTGGTATTTACTCGTTCGGTCCTCCTTAAACTAACTCGTTCGGTCCCTCTTGTTTTCGTCTCGTTCGGTTCTTCTTTGTTTGGACTGGTTCGGTTCTTGAGGAGGGACAACTCGATCGGTTGTCCTTTTGCTTGCACAAGAAAAACTTTGAGAAAAAAAACTCTTTCAAACTGTCAATAAGCCATTTTTTCAAAAGGTTATGAGACACAAAAAACGAACAGGTGAGTAAGACCAAGAAAACAAATGGACCAAAAATAAAAAAAAACTGTTATACAACAGTTTTATAAAAACACAAAAAGTTTGTGCACTTTTTAACCAGAAAAACAACAATGAAATAAGCTTAAAAATAAGCGCAAAATCACGAAATCCAACAATCACAAATAAGTGACAGATTTGAGACTAATTCGAGACCATCCGGACACAAATAAAAACCGACCCAAGAGTATGTAGCCATGGCTCTTGATACCAATTGAAAGATTCACGAAAACTATGATCCGGTGGTCTTGGTGAGTCAAACCACATGATAGCCATTTTAGTGAGAGAAAGTAGTGAGATGGAAGATGGACTTGTGATATTTGATGGAAAATGGATGAAGGATACAAATGACTCAACAATGCCAAATGACTCAACCCCTCTATGGAAGCCATAGAGGGGTATATATAGCCCATACGCCTCTAAACTATACATAGTTGCCTATTCTAGTCCTCGCGTATGTGACTATGATAAACTATGGTAATTCTGTAATGTCGTCACGTAAAAGTGAATTCCCAACAACACATGTTCAAGATCAACTTTCTTGTTAGCATCCATTAGATCATATTGTTTATTCGAAGAACACAGTTCGTCTGGATGAACATCAGCTGCATGTTGTTGTTGTGCCATGATGATTACTGAATGAATAAAATGGAGATGTTAGGTAACAAATAATTCTTTTGACATTTTTGTCTTTTTCCACTCTGTATGTTTTATATGTTCTAGCAATTCTTTTTGAACATGTTTTGGATCAGTTTATTTCTCATGTGCTCGTTCTTGCTTTTTCTAGCACATGCCATACGCTTTATTCGAATTATTCTTTTGATTTATCATTTTTGTGTATTCTGACAATTCTTTTTCGAACACACTTTTGATTTGCTTTTTTGCGTATGGATTTTGCTCTCTCTTTCTGTTTTTAGAATATCCTTACCAGAAATTCTTTGTGACATGATACTCTTTCAAGAATGATGAAGGTTTCTCTTTTGATTTTAATCAAGACTCTTTTACTAAACATTAAAGAGAAATCATTCAACTTCTTAAAATTGTTTTGTGAAATAGTATCATAAAAACAGATTTTAAGAACTTTCTCTAGAATTCTTTTGACCAAAAACTTTCTTTATAATGATAGCATAGAATCATATAATCACAAACCCACAATTGAATGGACACTAAGACACTCACTCCTCATTCTGTTCATTGCAGAAAACGGCCGAAACCGGACATGTCTTAGTCCACTTAAACAATTTAAGATTTGGATTTTCAGATTCAAGTTAAAAAACTTTTCACCTTCACTTTTTGTCATTATTTATAAAAAATGAAGACAAACATATCTAATTCAATAATTTAATGGACACTAAGCACCACAATCCTCATTCTGTCATTGCGAAAAACCGGCCAAACCGGACATGACTTAGTCACTAAACAATTATCGAATAGATATATATGTCTCACACTTAGAAATTTATAGAAACTTGAATTCTTTTGCAAAATATTTGATGTTTTCCACCACCATAAAACTGATCTTTTTGTGTCCATAGACATCAAGCATTAAATCATCACAATCATTAATCATCAAAATTATTTCTTTCGCAAAACAACTTCATGTTTCCACAAACGTATTTCTACTGAATTTTGACTTCTTGACTCCACCAAGTTTGACTTTTTGACCCTTCCGAGTTTGACCATTTGACCCTTCCGAGTTTGACTATTACTGAATTTCTCAAACTATATAAACCATGATTCATTTTAACTTATGTAGGAACCAAACTCGATTCTTTTTATGTTCTATTATCATTTTTCAGACGCCAAACAGTTAGACAAAAATTCAAACTCGATAATAATCAAACTCGATGAACACAATATACTTCCGAATTTCAATTTTAGCTACTAATTATCCATTCCTAAGCTATTTATCACTTATTTTTCCAAAAACATAGTTTCATATCATCCTTGATTTCAATCTTGTTGCTTAAACACAAACTCGGTAATCCTAAATTTTATCGAGTTTAAACTCGATAATGCAAAATCATCTATTATCTTAATCACAAGTCATACCTACTTACGTTTTGAGATAGAAACTAGTTGTATCGTTGTAAATGAACACGACAGACCTTTCGTTGTTTTTCCCACTCAAACTCGATAGAATTAACTCGGAACAAGAACAGTGAAATAAGAAAAATCTTTCCATCTATTTATAGTCCCCCCAAAAAAGTTTCAAAAAAGAATTTACACTTCGCCCTTTAGTTTAACATTCCGATTTTGATTTTGATTTTTCAAAACTCCCCCTCGAGTTAATAAGTCATTTTCAAAGATTTGTTACCAATATCAAAAACTCCCCCTGGAAAGAAATCTGTACTAACTCTTAGTCAAAACATGAAGAATAAGACTTAAAAATAAAACCCCCCCGTTGAAAATATTAGCACATTTACAATTTTAGTTATTTGAAGATCATTTTTTTATTTTATTTTTCAAATGATGTATAAAGATTGAAAATTTTAAGTTAAGAATTTTTTAATAGTGAAAAATGTGACAGAATCATTTTGTATTTTTGATTTTTCAATTTTTTTCTTTTGTTATTAGCAATATATTACAATTTTCTTGGATTATGATCTTTTTCAAAAAGATAACTTTGTCAGCTTTCCAACTGCTTTGGAGTCATCATCTCATACCATGCGATAACTAGATACACAAACGTTCTTTTGGAAGCAGCTTTAGTAAATAGTACTATTCCGCAAGTTGGTATTCTTCCCGACAAAGTAGCTTTCCCAGTACCTTTGTCAACTTGTTCCTTAATATAATATACTGTGAATGTCTATTGTTTATGTCTTAGAATGTAGACTGGCCATGAATAGCAATGCACTCTTGAAATCACAGTACGAATCGGAATCCGGAATGTACTTGTATATGTATCCATAAGTCAAGCATTGAGTGCCGCCACCAAATAACTTGTACACAGCATGGATACAATAAACATAATTCACCTTAAAGTAGACATCGCAACAACTAGTTTCTTTGAACTCTAACTTACAAGTTTCCACCTAGAAATTGCAATCCTCCTGATGTGCTTTTTATAATCAATCTTACATCCAGCATGTTCTACATCAGAAATATGCAATTAGGTTAAATTTCGGAATCCTCAGATACCATAAAGCCCATGTAAGACTGTCTCAGGTACCGAAAGATCTGTTTAACCTCTTTGAGTGTTTGACCGTAAAGGACTAGCTTGATAACGAGCCCATAACAAAAGTAACAAAATTATATCTGGAACGACTGGCTGTTAGGTACATAAGCCTCCTATCAGGCGACGATAAGTCTTTATTGATCATAGGGAGTGCCCTTGTAAATCAGCATCCAGCCTCTCAGATTGCCATAGGTGCACATCATTGAGACCATTCTTCTATACGCTATATGTTTCCTTTAACAATTCAATTGCATATTGTGACTG
The DNA here is from genome assembly GCA_026074375.1 of Tanacetum coccineum. NCBI lineage: Eukaryota > Viridiplantae > Streptophyta > Magnoliopsida > Asterales > Asteraceae > Tanacetum > Tanacetum coccineum. The sequence continues at coordinate 92,072 of BQNB010004007.1, read as the reverse complement.
AGCTTATGAATATGCCACCGGGAGATTGATTAACTTTTGAATCCACTAAAGAACTTTTAGTTCAACCCATCATCGACACATTTCAAAAAAGATTTTTCATTAGGTTTGCAAAACGTTTTGAAAAATCTAGATTTGTTGAACCAAAAATGATGTCGTCAACATATACTTGAACAAGTAATATGTCTCCCCCGTGACGTCGTGTGAACAAAGTCGGGTCAATAATACCTTTAGTGAACCCATGTTCAATTAGAAAAAAAGACAATTTGTCATACCATGCACGAGGTGCTTGCTTAAGACCGTATAGAGCTTTTCATCCTGTAGATGATGATATAGAATTCTGGATCAATAACCCTTCAGTTGGCTACATAAACGTCTTCTTACAAATGATTCATTGAGAAAAGCCGGTAACATCAAGTTGAAAGATTGAGATATTCTTATGAGCATCATAAGCAATAAAACATCCTAACAACCTCAGACGAGCAACAACAAATGCTCTTCAAAATCCAATGCCTTCTCCTGCTTGTAACCATTATAGTCACAATGACGAGTTTTGTTTCGAACACAATATTTTCGCCTCCACAACTATTCACTCTAAGCTTCATATGATTATAATGTAGATTCAAGAAAAAATAAGACCTAACAATGTAATCTACGCCATTAGAGAATATGAGTGAGTCGATTTGTGCGTTTTTTCCACGTCCGAGAACCTCGTAATGACACTCGGTGAATTCGGTTGAGGTGTTTAAGCTCTGATACCACTTGTTAGGTCTTATTTATCTTGAATCATACATTATCAATCATGGAAGCTTAGAGAGAATAGCAGTGGAGGGAAAATATTCAAATTTCAAATGTTATCAATGGAGGTACAAGGGAAAATATTTATTACAAAAGAATCACCATCTAATGATGATTAGAGGGGTATTTATAGGAGAAGGAAGGAGTCTTCCCTTCCTTTATTTTTCTCTTCTAGTCCCTAATCTTTGGTAATTATGCTATTTCTTTCTTTTAGCATAATATACCTTATTACAAGCTACTTTATACTAAACAAAACAAAGACTATTAACTAAATATAACTAAATCACATAATCGACACTTTTTATAAACCTAACACTTAGATCCTATTAGAGAGGATTAACTAGCAAAAGGAATCGTTTTGGAAAAACCACCAGGACTTTCATGGAAAGGAACAGATACTGAATAAGCACGGGGTGAAGGACTATAAATGAGGTACGTAAGAAACCGCTTTACGCCCAGTTGAATAAACTGATATCCACTGATGTCACCAAGAAGCAGAAGCATAACTTAAATCTTGAAAGAACTATACGTATAGTTATAATACTTAGATGCAATAGGTAATTCCGGTTTATTGTTTAGTACTTATTCTTTTCGTTACTTTTATTAGTTGCAACATTCTGGATCTCAATGTCAAATTTGAATCTAAAGTATCACGACAGGTTGAATCTTCTATAGGTGTTTAAATTAGCTACTTTTGGTCAAAATAAAGTTATACACTTTAATCTTAACACCATCTGCTGCATTATGTTTTATTACAACTGAGTATCTGATTTGGATTATATTAAGTAACATAAAATGTTTTAGTAACCGATCCCTGTTCCTCAAACGCCCTTAACATATCACGATGATGTCTAAAATTCAATTTATACTTTCCATATTATGCATGTCACAGGAATTCCTGTTATCTTAAAGGTCCAAAGAAGCTCAAAATCATAAGTCGAGAAGGAGGCACTTCGTAGACAAGAACTAGAGGTTAGTTTGATCTTTTTCTTATAGGTTGAGAATCGAATATAGCAAATACTCATAGTGATTAACATGTGTGACTAAGTATTGCATAATTGCATCATATCTGCAATGACTGTGTAACTTTCTTTTCATCCCAGCTCATCAACTGGCCTTCACCGGTGGTACCACCAATAATCACATCGTCAACTCCATCTTCGTTTTGCATGTTTACCAAAGAATCATAAGCCTCTAAATCAAATCTCCCATCAGGTAAGTATGGAGTTTTAATCGTTGTAATCAGTCAGAGTGATTTAATATCATCTGTTGAAGTCCTAATAGCAAAACAATAAAATGAATGGCATAATCTCATATAGAGGTTCACGATTCTGAGCAAAAAACAACTTTTTGTCAAAGCGAGGAATTTCCTAAAATTCAAATAATTATACGCAATGCCCGATTATATTGTAGTAGCTAGATAATGATTCTACATCTATATGTTGCGGTCGCTCAGTCAGTATATGGGAGACACAGTTAAAGGTGAAGTTCAAGAACATAAGGTGACTGTCCATAACAATACTCTGGCTCTGATTATGTTTTTATTTGTTTTAACTTTCTTTCAAGTACCCATTTTGCAGTGTCAATAAATGATTAAGTGTTAGTGTCTGCCATGTTACCCAATCCACGATCAGAAACAATATACAAAACTAAACAAGTGTTAAGTGTCCATTAAATTTCCTAAATCCTAACACTATATATTTTTGGACTAGAAACTAGAAAAAAACCTTATACGAGGATCTTAGGGTGTGTTTGTTTACGTTTATATGTGGGCTTATGAGCTTTAAATGCAGTGTTGAAGCGCAATGTCATAACGCGGTTATAACAGGTAACTTTAGCTTTTTCTGAACAGTGAGTAATTATTATTTGTATAAAAAATAGTTTATTAAGAATATTCAAGTTTTAGTTTCTGTTAGAGAAAGATCATATATCATTAGCAGGGATTTGTCGAAGAGGTAATGGTGGTTTTTTTGTGAATCAGGGACAAGATGAATGACTTTGTAGCTGCAATGGAGTCAAGTACCTTCCAATGAAGTTGTACGATGCAATGGAGTCAACTACCTTTGTAATTACATAATAAAATGATGATACAAGTGTTTAGTAACGTAAGCAATCAAATTCAAATATAATGTAAAGAGCACATGGAAATTTACACATTCTGAAACTAATTGCTATAAAATAGATCGGTTGTATCTCTATGACTTTAAAATATATCTTCAACGAAAAGTCGTACTGCAAGACAGACAAATCAGAATCTCACAGCCAAACAAGTAGTAACTTTTTTTTCTCTTCCAGTTTTTGGTCATATAATTATCGTACAATTTTTATTAGTCTTACCAAGCACCTTAAGGAATTGGTAGAACACAGCTGGGAGCACGCATAGGCCTACATAAGATGAGTTACAGTCCAACAAGTAAGTTACAAAAACATTAAATAGTGTAAAAAAAGCATATACTTTCAAGTTTTCAAAAGGGGTTGAGTTCTAATAAGAATGATATTTTTCTTGAGAAGTATATATGTGGATGGTTTAATAGCTCTTCTTTTTTATATACGTATAACAGCCTGATTTAGATATGATTTTAAGAAGTTTGTGTAAATTAATCATAAAATTAAACATGATATTTACAAAAACAATTCCAATAATTTAATGCTAAAACGTGACAAGTTTTCTTTCTAATTTCCATAGAAAATGTAATACATTACCAAATATAACATTATTATTTTGGTCATGTAGCAATAATCAAGTCGAGAAAAGCGAAACTTCAAGTGGAGAGTTTTTGACAAAGTTACTATTAAATAGTTTCTTTTGCATTCCCAGTTATGACTATTAATGACCTATAGGTTAAATTTAACAATGATTCACATAAGTAAAAATCAGATTTTTTTCAAAGACCAAGCTCGGTGCAACGCACGGGTGTCGAAAAGCCTCGTAAGTGAGGTTTTTAGGTAATTTCAAGTGTACATTAATCTCATTAATAACATCATTACTAAACACCCTTTTACTTTGGCTAGGCATTATGATCCGGTCAACCGACTCGGTCGACCACGGTTCCAGTCGGTCGCCCTGATAGCAGACCAGTCGGTCGACCGGGTTTGTTGGTCCTTGTCGTTCGTTGTTACGATCGATAGTCGAGCATATTCATTTGGCAACGACTTATATTCAATATAAAAAAACTTTTTTAACTTTTAAAATTTAAACACTTTAACACTATAAATACCCAACTCATTACACCATTTTATACACAATTTTTATATACACTTTTATCAACTTTTTTAAATGGCTTGTTCGGTTCCACATACCATCGATGAAATCCACGCTTTGATTTACAAACTAATGGACGAAGATAAAGCTCGTCAGAAAGCGATTCTGGAGTTAGCCGTGCAATTTGACAATGCATGCACAGCTAAAGACGATCTGAGAAAAGCATACGAGAAATGCAAGGATATTCCACAAGAGAGCCGTACTTTGATCGACACTTTTTTAAAAGAAGAATCTGATAAAGATTACCAGATGAATCTTTCGATGTATGAAAATGCGGCAAAAATAGAAAAACAAATTGAAACTAAATATGTTAGGTTATGGGAAAAATACAATTAGGACGATTGTGTTTTAAATTTTGTATTGTATTTTTAAATTCCGTATTGTTATTTTAAATTCAGTATTGTTATTTTAAATTCAATATTGTTATTTTAAATTCACTATTCAAATTTTAATTTCCAACGGCTACTTTTCTCTTATAAATACCCTTTTTCATCATTCATTTTCTCCCAACTTCTTAAATTTTGTATTCAAATTTGAAATTTGAGGTGAAATATGAGTCAGAATACGAATCAGATTAATTTCATACGGTTACGTTTTTATTTAGCTATGTATCGTTTTTAATAATCGAATTATGTTGTTTTATTGTAATGTTTTAATGTTATTTGAATTATTATGTAATGTTTTTATTTTTAATGAAATTTAATTTTGTTGTAAAAAAAATGAAGGTCATTTTATAGTTACAAAAACTCGCCTGTAAATCGTCGGAAAGAGAAAACTGATGTGGTACTGTGCTTAACCTTACATAAATAAATAAACCCCCGAACTTAATTCCCACTTCCCGATCCAACTCAAGGTTTCATCTTCACTTCTCCATACTCTTTATATATATTTTATTTTATTTCATCATCTTTAAACTTATATATAATAATAAATATAAAATATAAATATACTTCACTTTCATCCTAACCAATACAAATTATCCGTCAATTTTGAAGTCAAATCAACCCGGTTCAAGTTAGATTCTCATCACTCAATTACACCTCAATTTTGATAAATTTAGTCATTGTTTTTTTTTTAATTTTTAAATTATACTATTTGTATTAGTTTTTATTAATTTTATTGAATTTAAGCTAATTGTGGGTTTTAATGATGAATTTTCAGGTTATTATTGTTAACAATGGTGGTTATAGTGTGACAAGACGTCTTCTGGTATGATCTAACTGTTTTTTTTTTGATAAATTTTAATGTTTTTATTATTATTTTTAAATTATAATTGTGTTTATTTTTTTTGTTTTATATAATTGTAGAAGTGGTTGTTGCAGAGGATATTTGTGATTTGATTGTTAGTTAGTTATGGCGCAGAGTAGCTGGGAAGCTGATAAGATGTAAGTACCTTTTTCGCGTTTATCGAAACTGCTTTAATACTTGTTTTTTTTGTGCCTGATTATGTAAGTTAATTCTCATTGATTGCGTTAAAAAGAAGGGCGCGGTTTTGATTGAAATTTATCTTTGGTTGTGTTTGGCGACGAGCATTATGGAGCGGTTAGGAGCATTTAACGTTTAGAATATGATGCTTGTTTGGTGACGTTTGAGTTTCGGAGTTTGTTTAAACGCGAATAAAAGAGGCAGTTGGCATTAGCGTTTGCGTTTACGTTATTTTACACTTTATGATTACAGATTCAACTATGTTACCAAACGCTTTTATAAAATGAAAATTTACTGCTGGTTTCGCCAAACATAGCCTTAAGTTGACATAAATGTGGACCTGCATTCAAGTGATTTTAATTTGTTATCGAACTTCTAGATTTATTCCGAGGTTTAGAATGTAATCTATTTTGACACTCATAAGAATGAATTGGAATTTTTTGGGGGAGAAGATAAAGTGTTGTTACTGTCTCGACTGAAATTTTTTACTGACTACATACATTTAAAGTTTAAGCGAATTGGATAACATCATTAACTGACACAATATTACTTAAACTTTTGGATAATCTTCATTTGTTAATTTAAATGATCATAGGTTGCACTAAATGCGGAATGGATGGTTATTAGTTCATGTTAACCTGTGGTCGTTGTTGGATGATTTTTTTTTTATCTTGAACTCGCTCTTTTATGGCAGGCTGGATGTTTACATCCATGACTATTTACTGAAACGGAAGTTGCATGCATCTGCAAAAGCTTTCATGGCTGAAGGGAAAGTTGCGACAGATCCTGTAGGTATGTTGGCAGAGTTTCCGTTTATAAGCTTTCTATATAGGTCATTGGTCTTCCATGCGCCCAACCATTTGTTAGTACAGATGCTTTGCTACAAATATTGAATTAATGATACAAGCTTTAAATACGGTTCCATGTTTGTTAACTTTTCACGGCGATTCATGTGGCGGGTTACTATCATTTATGTAACTGATTCTGTGGGATAGTCTTAAAGACCATCTAAATGGAAATTCATATGTAATCTTATATGCGATGCATGAAATGAACGTACTATAACTAATACGGGGAAATCTGTTTCTGATTGATTTGCAGCTATTGATGCTCCAGGTGGATTTCTCTTTGAATGGTGGTCTGTCTTCTGGGACATTTTTATTGCTAGGACTAACGAGAAACATTCTGAGGCAGCTGTAGCTTACATTGAGGTTTTTGTTATTTTTATATTTTTAGTTACCGTTTGTTCACATTAAATAAACATTCTTATTGTAATTTGCATTCTTCGGTTTCTGAAACAAATTCCAGACACAGCAAATGAAAGCAAAGGAACACCAACAACAGCTTCAAATGCAGCAGATGCATATCATACAACAGCGAAACGCTCAATTGCAAAGAAGGGATCCTAATCATCCTCCCATTGGTGGTCCTGTTAATGTGATGAACGCTGACGGAATGATGGGAAAGCCATCGCCCAGTACACTAGGTATGAAAATGTACGAGGAACCGATGAAGCCTTCTCATTCTATGGATTCAGAAAACTCTCCAGCTCTTCTTGATGCTAGTAGAATGGCCCTTCTCAAATCAGCCACTAATCATCAAGGGTACAATCAGTCCTCTGCCATTAATCCTCGTTTTTCATTTCTCTCATATGGTTTTGTAAAATCATCATATTCTTTTGGTATTTGTTGCTCATACAGACAACTGGTGCAAGGAAATTCACCAAATATGTCTACAGGTTTGCAGCAACTTCAAGGAAGGTCTCAGTTAAACACGGTATACTGTAAAAGAAATAGAAACTGCGTACGCTTATATACTTATTATTCTATTTTTCTTCATGCTTGCGTTAAAGGTATTTTTATGAATGTTAGGAAATTAAACAAGAAGCGAACATGGGTAATACCCCGAAATCCTTGCCCACAGACCCGTCATCAATTTATGGACAGGCGATTTTGCAGTCAAAGTCTGGATTAGGTGGTGCAGGTAAATCTTTTTACAAATCTTATCTAGTTGATGAATGGTCATAGGTTAAAGTGATCTTGAAATTACTTGGAAAGTGATTTATTATTTCTACTAAATAGTGATATATGGCTTTATGAAATAAGTTTATCAGTCTATCTTCTGTAGTAACGTATTTTCATGATCTGATTTCAGTTGATCATGACCTATATAACTTAATTGCTTTATTAAATTCACTTTTTCAAACGGGTTTGTTACCAAAAGGGAAGAATTCTAGGATTAGCTAAAATAGCATTTTGCTCATTAAATTCCGTACGACTTATCTTTACAGCAGTATTATATAACAATTGTAAATAACGCAATTTTAGAAGCTGTCTGTTCAGTGAGAATATGGTCCGTTTCTTTTTTTGTTTTTGCTAACAGAGCAGCAATCAACAGTATGGATGCTTAAAATCATCTATTCTATAATGAAACTTCACGTTATATGAACTTTTTATCATTTCAGGATTGAACCAAGGTGTTACTGGTCTTCCGTTGAAGGGCTGGCCTCTAACTGTAAGTATTTGATAGTTCTCTCGAACTATCTGTAACATTTCATTTTCATACTTGACCTATTTATTGGCATACAATGCCAGGGGATTGACCAACTACGCCCGGGATTAGGTCTTCAAGTACATAAAACCAATATGCAGAACCCGAATCAGTTTTATTTGGCATCACAGCAACAGCAGGTCTTAGCACATGCCCAGGCACAAGGCAACCTCGGAGCATCCCAGAATTATGGATTTGTCGGATTACCTAGAGGTAATATGATCATGAAAGATGGTCAAGCCACAAGAAATGAGGGTTCTGTAGGCTCCCCTGGGCAAATGAATTCACCCAAGGTTAATCTTCTCTACTTATGACCCATGAATTTTCCACAGGCTAGGTTTTTCACGATAGCAGTTTATAAATATATGCATGTTCTATTATTAGTTATTAGATTCTTACATATTTTTTTTGTCAACTTATTCTCTACTGTGTTCCTGTTTATGGGAGATTAACAGTTGCGTTTTTTTGAAAAACAAGAAAGCATGGAGCTAAAAGCTGAGAATTACTGCCTATTTTAGAATGTGTTAACTTATAGTGCAGTTCCTGTCCAATTGTTCGTAACTGAACCATGGATCTAAAAGCTGAGAATTGCTGCTATATGTGATGACAAAACATCTAATAAATATGCCAAATATACATTGAGTGTGTTACCTTTCAGTTGATTCTTGAAGATACCAATACATGACGATGACGACGTTGCGTAGACTAAAGTTAAAGATAGATTACTCCCAGTCTCAAAGAACAGTGCAACACTTTCAATTTACGGGCTCTTAAAAATTTGCAATGTTTACTTCATAGTCACAGGGATCGCCAAACCCTTGGCGATTTTCGATCTGGATCGCGCGTTCCCAATCGCGGTTCGGTAGCGATCTGGATCGCCGTGGACCGCGAACCGAATCGTTCCCATCGTCGTTCCCATTATCGTTCCCAATCACACCGAATCGGCGATCCAAAAATTATCAAATCGACGATCCAACAATTAGCAAATCGGTGATTTATGGCCTCGAAAACGCGTTTGATGGCTATGTAATACAATTGTGTGTAGATGGGAGGTTTGAAGGTTTATTGTGTAAAATTATATGAAACTAAACAATATTAGTTGTGTACGCCGTACCAAAGTATTTGGTACACCGAACCGGAATATATGGTACACCGAACCGAATCGAACCGAAATGAGCCTACCCCCCGTCGTACCAGATTTTAAGAAATAGCGAACCGCGATCCCGTACCGCGATCCCGTACCGGAGCGATCCCCGTTCCATGTGACTATGGTTTACTTTCTTCATAATTAGTAAATTCCAAGCTCACCTATTGGACCCATTAGCAGTCATTACGATATATTTGTGTCTCTAAGTTTGTTTTGCAACCTTCTTCGAACTAGTGTTATAAGGGGCATTTCAGGTATCTTAATATTAGTTAAATATTCTAACTAAACTAGGGGCATCTTGGGTATTTGAGTATAAGTTTTCTACAATTTGACATATGCATTCTATATACCAGCATCCGTAATGTTGCTGTTGATATGATCATGCATGATTCAAGATGTGATCTATGATTATATACTATATTATCTAGCTATTTATAAGGCAATTAAGCCTTAACTTTGACCACGCATGTTTGACAGATGAAGATGCCACAGATGCAACAATCTTCATCACAACAGGACCAGTTGCAGCAACAGCAACAACAACACCAGCTGCAGCAGCAACAGGTGGTGGATCAGCTTATAGTCGGTCGATTCTTAGAATGTTATATTTATCTTCTAAACATTAAAATACACTAGCAAAAATGGTTGCAATATGGGTGGGGCGGGTGAATTGGGTAACAGGCCGAAACAGGTCTGGTTGGGTTGACATACAAATATGTTTTTGTTTGTTTTTTTTATTGATAATTTATGTATTAGTTATGATTACAGTTTATCATACAAGTAATATTCCAAGTCTGGAATAAAAACGATTTAGGATGTTGTATGGGTTGTAATTAGACTTTGGACAAATGTTCTATCCGTTCTCCTTTTAGCTAATACTTTTATCTGGCCTCTTTGAAATATAAACCAACCCATATCGACTCATGCATAAGTGAATGGGTAAATGGGTTGGAATTTCTCTCTAGTAAAACTTTTTTAAATAATATACATACGCAGTTATTATTATTCTTTACAACATTCTGATCCATCTAAATAATATGCTCTCTTCAATTTTTGCAGCAGAACAGAAAACGAAAACAACATTCTTCGTCTGGACCAGCTAACAGTACGGGTACTGGGAATACAGCGGGTCCTTCACCAAGCTCTCCAGCATCAACTCATACACCTGGTGACGGTGTGACCACAGCTAGCAGTCTGCAACATGTGAATAGTGTGCAGAAAAGCATGATGATGTATGGTGCAGATGGAACGGGTGGTCTTGCTTCTTCAACGAATCAGCTGGTAAGCCTGAATCATTTTCCACATATATCCTGCGATCATACTTAATGATTGCAATAACTCTGAAAATTTTGCATTCGATCTGCTGTGCTCAGCTTGATTATATAATTCACGTTGCGGGATACATGATTTCAGCTAGTATTCCTGATGTTAGATTTTGAAAATTTGAGGTGGCAAGGTAGGTTGGGTAGCTGGTCTAAATGGTTTAACTATATATATATATATATATATTTTACGAATAATTAGTTTTGCAAATAGTATTATGCAAATTATATAATTTCAATATTGGTTGATTTTTTTTTGTAAAAAAAAATCTTAAGGTTTTATAACATGATCGGGAATGTATTCTTTAAACGACTTGAATCAGCCTATCACGACTACATGAGTTGGAATGGCCAGTTATACTCTGTTTATGTATGAGATGTGATTAAGATTCTATTGCGAGCCTTTCACATGAGAATCTCCTTGATCCTCAACTTTATTCTTGGTAGTGCAGGATGACATTGAGCAATTCGGGGATGTTGGTAACCTGGATGATAATGTGGAATCTTTTCTACAACAGGATGCAGGAGATTATAATACATTAAAGCAGACAGTTACGGAGCACAAGAGCGGGTCTTCCAAAGGTATCCAATGATAACACCTTTTGTAGAGGTGGAAATTCTAAACCCATTTATTTATGAATGGGTCAATTTGGCTTATGTTTATCTTTAGCAGGTCACACGGGTAAAACTTAGCTTTGAAGGAAACATGTCAAATGTGTTGAAAGGCATGCAAAGTGTATCGTTAATGAATGTGATTTCATAGAATTTTTTAAATAAACTATAAGTTTATTTTATTGTGTTGGAAATATCTATTCGTATCTGACTCGCGAATAGTTTATAAACTATTTAAATTGTTGAACAAAATGTATTTTAGGTCAACCCACCCCCGCATATCTAGCACTATGTTGACCTGTTTCCATTACACAAACGGAAAATCTTTTTAAGGTAAAAATAACCATGTATAATGCTGGTCATAATTGAACTTTCTACAGCAGGTTTTTCTTTTGGGGAAGTTGGCTGTATACGGACAAGAAATAAGGTCACATGTTGTCACTTTTCATCAGATGGGAAGTTGCTAGCTAGTGCCGGCCATGACAAAAAGGTAAGAGGCTGCGTTAAACATGACAATGGTAAAAGGTTAAACAGGCGGAACGGGCTAAACGGGTCAATAGGTGCTGACGTGTATTTTAAGTACTTAAAAACGTCTCAGATCGTTTTATCTAAAATAAATAAGTAGTTATTTGTAGTATAATTTTCTCAATCATAATAAATTCATTACTGTTTTTTCGAGGTTCAATAAAAATGGTCAAAAATGTGCTGATGAGTCAGGATTGGATTCCTTGTTTTAACCCATACACAAAATCAATTTTTTATTTGGATAGCCCCAAAAAATTTTATTGACTAGCCTCATTTAAATGTTACCTAACCCCCCATTTTCTACCTCGAGTTATTTGCTCGTACTTAATGGTTTACCTGTCAGTCCTTTGTGTTTACTGTTTACTAATCTAGTTATGGAGTTTATGTTTAGAAAATCTGCCCCAAGAATTAAGCATGAGTGACTGTAATGACTAGTTCATCTCTTCAGGCTGTTCTGTGGAACATGGATACCTTACAAACTGAGAGCACTCCGGAAGAACATCAATATGTAATAACTGATGTTCGGTTTAGACCAAATTCAACTCAGTTTGCGACTGCTTCCTTTGATCAGACTGTGCGGATTTGGGATGCAGCTGATGTAAGCTCTCTTTTAATTTCATATTGTACTAAAAGGCGGCAATGTTGACCCATTTACGTATGAATGGGTTGGTACGGGGTTATGTTTTATCTCTAACAGGTCAAATGTGTAATAGTAACAAATTAGCAATAGAAGGAAATGAGTCAACGGTTCTTAAGTCAATTTATGTTTTTGGGATGCATGAAACCTCCTAAATCATTTTCTCTAAAAAAAAGGGGTAGTACTATTGAAATACTATAGAACTTATAATCGTATGTGGCTCACTAATTGCTCAAAAAAGGTCAACAAGTATATAGGCCTGTTTTGAAATATACCTGGTTACCCAATCCGCTTGCCGCCTCTATAATGTACACTGCAGTATGATGAGTTTGTAGTCTGACATGTCTGGAATGTTTTTCATTATAAATACGATGTTGCAGCCAAGCTATTGTTTACATGCACATACGACCCACACTGCACATGTTATGTCCCTAGATTTTCATCCCAAGAAGAACGATCTATTCTGCTTCTGTGATAGTAAGAATGAAATACGCTACTGGAATATCAGCCCATTCCAGTGCGCTCGTGTATCCAAGGTTGGTTTGGAGTTCTATATAACTGCTCTTTTGTGTTGTTAAATACTAAATTTCCATACCCGATCCTGTTTATCATATCTAAACACTGTCTATATTGGCAAGTGTAGCAAGGAGGCAGTGCACAAGTGCGATTCCAGCCAGTAACTGGACATCTTCTGGCAGCAGCTTCAGATAACACCGTCTCCGTATTTGATGTTGAAACCGATAGGCAAACACATTCCTTCCAGGTATATGGCCTTGAAAACGAAAGCAAGTTTCAGTAATATCAAGAGATTTATATTCCGACTCATTTAGTTATACTAATAACAAGTTAAATGGGGCAAATTAGAAGATAATTAACCTAATATGAAACAGGATAAACACCTTTGTTCATAGCTTTAGATCATTATAATAACAGTTCTTATTAGTGCACTAAGTAATTATAATTAAACACGTGAACAAAAAAGTGTTTGCGGGTCACACAATATTCGTCTCGGAGTGCAGCGTGTTTTTACTAGATTATTTTTTAATGGAGATAGAAAGATATGCAGTGTGGGAGGGTTTGATAATGGGTTTGGATCAAAATGCATAATTTATTATGTGGGTCAAAACAGGTAAGAGTCAGGTTGGGTATCCGGCAACATATTGTCTTTTAATCTAATTTATAATTGATTACGTATTAAAAATATATTTATAAGAACTTTTGTTTAAATTTTTGAACTTTAGAATTTATTTTCAAGTTGGACCCTTTACATGGTTATCAGGCACATTCGGGAGTAGTAAACTACGTTTGCTGGGACTTGAATGGAGAATATATGGCCTCTGTTAGCGAAGAATCTGTGAAAGTGTGGTCGCTAGCTAGTGGGGAGTGCATTCATGAACTCGCTTCAAATGGAAACCAGTTCCATTCTTGTGTTTTCCATCCAAGTTATTCTACTCTTTTGGTTATTGGCGGAAATCGAGTAAGTAATTTTTCTTTGATACTACTTTAAATATTGTCTTTATGCTTTCGAGATGAGAAATTAGGTAGTCCTTTCATTCACCTTTTTCTTAAGATAATAGTTATCTGCTCTCTAAATCCATCACTGGCTGAGGATGAGATTGTAGATAGAGTAGAGACATATAGATGATGAATTCAGTGACGCAGATATGACGTAAATTACTAAATCTGGCAAAATGGTAGAGTTCTATTGAGAAATCATAATAAGAATATGTGAGTATAGCCTTTGCCAAAAAAATTTAACTTATATTTTACACTGCAAAGATGTACAATTTTGTTAGGCACAACCCTTCTAGATCTTGCCTGTTTAGGTGGTTGTATGCATATAAGTACATTACTTGTTCCCGCTTTTTAGACAAGTTTTTAGGCTCTACCCATCAACCCATAGATACTTAATGGTTCAATATAAACCCGTCATTAGGTAAACATGCTGAACAATTCTGTAAATCAGTATGAGACTATATAAGTTCCTATTTCTAATAAAATGCGTGACCCTAGTAAAACGTGGCTTTGTTGAGCATTTGTTTTGTTTTTAAAGAATTAAAGATTGTATCTTTTTGGTATACCAAGTATATTTTGACTTTTTGCTCTGATCAAACGACTACTCTAATCTCTTGTTTTTGGCTCTTTTCTTATTGTGTGCACAGTCCTTGGAGCTGTGGAACATGACCGAGAACAAACGAATGACAGTTCAAGCTCATGACACCATAATATCCGCTTTGGCACAATCTCCTGTTACTGGAATGGTCGCTTCTGCAAGTCACGACAGTTCTGTTAAGTTATGGAAATAAGTATAAAGCTCGCTTTCTTGACTGTCTGCCCTTGTACCAAAGGGTGGGCTATACCGATACACACCAAATCAAGGTGCTTAAATTAAAAATATGGTCGTTATGCTCAAATGACATATATATGTCAGTGTTTAATCTTTTAAGATTGATTTCTTACTATCAATAGATTATAGCTGAGTTAGGAGTAAAGGTCAAGTGTAGCATGTATAGTATAAGTAACTGCTTTGGAATTTGTAATAAATTTTATCATTTGGGTCGTTCTAGAGTTGTTTTTGGCTTTCTTGACATTTCAATTGTTGCTCTAGTATTGTGTATCTTTAACTTCCCATTTAGTTACAATGTGAGGATCTTCAAAACAACAGAAGATCACCAAAAGGCATGTTTGGATCCTTTGCAATCCTTTTATCAATCAACCTTATGTGTACATGTAAAAGCACATTGTGATGCGCTACTATTGCTTAGTGTTAAATAGTGTTTTGATTATTTGGCATTAGTTCGGTGTTGATTAGTTTGAGTTCATTGTTACTATGTTCAATTGTTGCTACTTTTTGTTGCTGCTATTTTGAGTTGTAATTAGTCAGGAAACTCCAAAAAGGTTAAAATCGGCAAGGAAACCATGACCCCGTTCACCCTCTGGGGTACCGACCGATCCTTCCCCAAGGACCATGCTGGAATGAACACTTCTTCCAATGACCTTTTAACCAAGAGTTGTGATTGAACTAAGACCTATTTCTTCAAAAGCCCTCATTGACCGGTCAATAGTGCGAATATAGCTTAATACCTTTTGGCATGGGTTCTGCTTACCTTGAGAAGGATTTGTTATTTTTGTTGTTAGATGGTATTTGTGTATGAAATATGAGTAAAAATAGATACAAGTGTGTAAGTAAAAAATATGTGGCTTGCTTACATATAAGGCGCGCGCTTTTGCCTCACGCGTTGGCTTTTTGACCTTTAGCGCAACGGGACCCTCATGTTCTTTATAAACCCATAGCACGTTGTATGCTCCCATCTATAGAATCGTATATCTGAAAACACTTGCCTTAAGGTTTAGGCGTATGGAAATAGCGAATTTAACCATACTATTATATTGACCAACCTCCTAATGGAGAGACTAGTCCGGAACACAGCCAGTGCCCAATTAGTTTTCTGTGGAAACTATTTCAAAAATCGGTTAAAAATGGTATTATTACTCTTATGTTTGTATGTCCACAATTTATATCATTCAAGCATGAACTGACCAACATATTCTAAACCAAAATCAAGTTGGTTTAGTCCTATTCAGTTTTTGTTTGATCCTCTTTGACTGCAATCCATACCATGGTTGTTAAGATCTCAATTCTGATCTTATGATCTTACGATTTTACGATACTGCAAAGCAAAAACGATATGGATCCTACATAGGATCTTTGCATGCTTAAGATCTTATAAGATCCCGATCTCGAAGCACACACCAAAAAACTACAAATTTATGAATTGTGTTTCGTAGAATTTTAAAAAATATGTTAATCTTCTTAAACATTTCATAATCATAATTTAGGACCACATTTCTATCAAACATTCATATAATTTTGTGTTTAGGATATATAATAATTAGTAGATTTGTATAATATTGCAAAGACTATTAAGACAATGACATTATAGTAGGGTCTTACGATCTCGATCCGACTTTACGATCTCGATCTTATAAAAACAAAAATGATCATGAGTAAGATCTCGATCTTGAAAACCTTGATCCATACAAACCCCCTATAAGATAAATTTCTTGTTAAAAGAATAATATTGGTAAGTTACGATCTGAAAGTTAGCTAATTAGAACATCCATCTCTAGTTTTGTCTGGCGTTTCGCTCCATACTTGATCTTTAGTTGATCAACTTTGGAATGCTAAGAGTAACGCTATGGGCTTTGTTAGTACAAAATAGGTATTGGGCTTAAAACAGGGCTCAAATCCTTCGTTGGGTCGAGCATTCGAATGATTTGGGTATCAACGCTTGTACTAGAGCAAGAAAAGTGAGATGATTTCCTGCACAATTAAATGAAAATCGTTAGCCTTACCGCGGGGACGGACCCCGCGATTAGACTCCGGCGTGAGAGTAAGTAAACATGTAGAGAGAGAAAGTGTCTATACGTAGAGTGAGAAAATCATGTCTTTCATTGTACCAGAGGGTCCCTTTTATAAGCGAGTGAAATATTAGGGTTTCCTAATATTTTGTTTGTTTCGTTAGTGGCTGGAGTGGGTCCCTTGTCGGGCAAGGTTCCGCAGTAATCATGTGTACGGGTGCGTGTGTTTTCCGCGGACGGAAGTAGCCTATGGTTAGGTCCGCGTCCGTTTTGCTGTGTCCGGGCCGTTACCAGCACAGGATTGGGTTTAGTTTCGGCCCATGACTGCTACGTTGGGCCCAGAAGCCCAAGTGTCAGTGTGACCCAAGCCTGGAGGCTTGGTATACCTACTATACGTCATCAAGTCCCCCCAGTCTAGTATGATATTGCCTGCGGACCATGTCTCGCGTGCGGTGATCAGTGCTAGACTTTAGGTTTATTGCTAACGATTTGCCGCCTTCCGTGGTCATGTGTCTTCTCCGCGAAGCTTCCTTATCAAGTTGGTGACGTTGAGGTGACGTGGACCGATGTTGTCCTTTTATCTTCTGACTGATGTGACGTATGTACAACTTTTTTAACTGTTTCGTAGGCGAACCCCAACCGTTGATCACGTAAGTGGGTCACACGTGTCATCATCTGGCTGTGGGTAGATATAAATACACCGAGGGTATAAATACCCCCTCCTATTTTTACTGTTTCCTTTTCCACAACTGTACTTTCCACCATTGTTGATTTCTTCGAGCTTTTCATCTTTATCATACGTCCGCACCTCATTTTCTTCTTTTTTCTAAGGTTCTTCGGACTTCAGGTTTGCATTTTTCCTCATTTAACCTCCCAAATGGCTAACTTTGCTGCTAAATATTCTATTATGACTCAAGAAATGGTAGATAGCTTTTGTGATAACTTTTATATTCCGGCTGAGGTGCACCCCACTGCTCCAGGGCGTGATAAAACCATTACCCAATTTCCAGTCGGCAAAGTAGGTGTATATAGTAGGCTCTTTGATGTTTGTGGCTATAGGATTCCGTTTACAAAGTTTTTTATGGCCGTCCTTAAATACTTCCGTGTGCATATTTCTCAATTATCGCCTTTTGGCGCGGCCCGGGTGTCCCATTTTGAAGTTCTGACGCGTGTACTCGACCTTTCCCCCTCAGTGACCGTGTTCCGCACTTTCTACACCCGTACGTATAGTGACGGGTTGTTTTCCTTTGCTAAGCGTTCTACTTCGGCTCTGTCTTGTTTTCCAAAACCCCTGGACTCTATAAAAAATTGGGCGGACTATTTTTTCTGGGTTGACTCTTGCGTATTTCCTATTTCCGTCCCTTTATAAACGGGAGGTGTCTTAGAAAAGGATTCGGCTCCCCATCTTACTGCTCGTCAAGAGCAAACCGTTAAACTTCTTGAAATCCATAAGGCTCCTTTCCGCCAGTATCCGGAGTGCTTCTTATGCCTTGTGGGTTTGATCCCGTACTATCCTTTTGAAGAAAATTCTTATCTGGCTTTTGAGCATCCTGACGGAACGGGTGGGTGTTATTTCCTTTTAGTAGTGGTACTTTTATATTATAAAACCTGATTACTTGATGTTTATTTTGCAGATATTGGCTTGTTGGATTTTATCAAGACTGCTGACCCTCGAAAGGTCCAGGCGGTGGAGGTTCAGAAGGGAGATGATCAGGTGACATTGCTAGAGAGTACACGACATTGCTTCATGCCTATGGTGATTCCTGCAGCTGGGGGTAGTAGTTCTGTCGTGGCCACGGAGATCCCTGCTCCGACTAAGGGCAGGAAGATGTTGCTGAAGAGAATGATTATCTAGAGTTAGCGGACCCGGATGAGGGTACGACTATGGTGAGGCATCGTGAGGATGAGGTTGTTACGGAGCAACCCAAAAAGATTAAGAAGAAAAGACCGATAAAGCAGAGCGATGTTCTCCCTGCTAAGAAGTTGAGGACGGATCACCCTTCCCTTGCTTCCGGTACCGGAGGTAAAACCCTTGCTGGTTTGGAGCAGATTATGCCAGCAGGCTCTCGTTTGTTGGCCCGGGAACAGTCTGCTACTCCCTCTATTGCCCCTCCTCAAGAAAGTAAAAGTTTTATGGATTTATTTGCCCAAGCGAGCCTCCAGATCCGTACTACTGTGGGGAGGTATGTATACGCATCCTTAAGTACTTTCTGAATTTCCGCACCTTTTCCTAATCGTTGATTTTTTGTTTATCCTTACAGCTCTAGCACTTTGAGTGCTTCGGTAGATATTGCCGCTGCCACCACAACCTCCACCAAGGCCAAGCTCTCCGCGGATGTTAATCCGGATCTGGATGGTCCTTCCCAGCTTGAGGAGTCAGAAGGGTCTGATGATTCTTTCTATGAGCTTGCTGCCTTTGACCCTTCCAAGGCGAAGCGTTGGTATGTTCCTAGGTGGAACATTACCAGTGATTCGTTGTTGGACGATGGCTTTTCCTGTCATACCCTGGTGGACCGCGTTGCTCCCCCCGCCTTCTTCTCTTCTCTCCGTTTTATAGATTGTGACCAATTATATACTGAGTTTAATGTAGGGGCAGCACGACAAATATGCCTTGGGTCAGAGGTGAGATCCCGTGCGGAGCATGAGTAGGAACTTAAAGAAAAACTCAATGCTAAGTATGTTGCACGTGGTAAGTTGTTGGAGGAGAAAGACTCGGAGATCCTCAGGTTGAAGTCTCAGCTGGCAGAGAAGGAGGCTGAAACCGCGGAGGTTGTCCGCCTCCGTGACCAAGTTTCTTCACTATCCGGGGAGAAGTCTGCTTTGACTGCGGAGGTGTCAGCTCTCAAGGTCACCATTACTCAGAAGGACCATGACATCTCCTTGCTTGAATCTCGTGCCACTCATCTTGAGTCCGCTCTGAATGATGCCCAGGTGGCCTGTACCGAGGCCGGGACTAAGATTACTTCATTGGCGTCTGAGTGCGATAGGCTTGTCTCTGAGGTATGTCTGCACCTTTTATTCCGCATGTATATATATTATTTATATATATATATTTTTACAAGTATTCTTGCTTTTGCAGGTTTCTTCTCTGCGTGCTGGTTTTAAGGATTTCATGGAGAAAATGGAAGTTCAGTAGGAAGAGCAGGCTCAAGAGCTGTACAACCGTATGGCCGAGTTTGAGGCACACGTGATGGATGTCTCTGGCCATCTAGAGGGGGAATTTTATCCCACCTACTTGACTCTTTTAGCTAGAAGGAGGTGGCTCCTGACCCATGGAATACAACTTGCTATCCTTAAATGCTTGAAATCTTTTGAGTATCAGGTAATTCTAGGTCACGCCTTGGGTCGGGCTGTGGACTTTGGTATGCAGGAAGGCTTGGAGGCTGGTCATGAGCATGGGGTCGTCAGGGAAGTCTTTCCATGGTTGATGCTTATAACCCAGAGGCTGCGAGAGCAAGTTATGTTGACGCGGTGAAGGCTCTTGAAGACGCAAGCTTCCCCTTGGTGGATTTACTGAAGTCCAAGAAGGATGCCGGGATGGATGAGGTTTTAGATTATTTTTTGCTGGACGGACCTCTTGCTGGACTTCTGGAAGCTGTTTATTTATAACCATGCATTGAGCAGCTTTCGGTTCCCATTCATCATGCTGGTGATAAAACGGCCGTTGGAGAGACCTCCCTATCCTTTGCTTTGATGAATGTCCATGCTCGTGCTGAGGGAGCCAAGAAGCATGCTGCGGCTCTTTGCCAACTAATGATGGAGATAGTTTCCATGCCTTTGTCTTCCCAGACTTGGGTGGGTGAAGCCAGTACTTCCGCGGCCCCTCTTTCTGTTAAGGACTATAATGAAGAAGACACAGACGAGGCATTGGGGAGTGTTGTTGCCGGCCCCAAGCTTGAGTGTTGTCATTTTTAGTTTATCTTCATGCCATGACCGTATGTGGTCTGCTGTGGTGGCTAGTTGTATTATGAACACTTAGATTTTTTCTCTTTTGTTATGTTATGGCCGTGTGTGGCTATTTCTGTTTGCGGCCTGTATGTAATATGAATATTTGCTTTTTTACCGCCGCCGTGTGTTGGCCTTTTTGTTGCGGTTCCTAGCTTATCATGTTAGACATGTTTTTATGTGGATGCTGGTGCGTTCGTCTTATAACGAGGATGTTTTTCACAGGTTATATAATGTTGCTACCTTTTTATTATTACTGTTGTGCATTCGTAATAGATAGTCTTGTGAATATTTATAGGTTATTCTCTCGGTGCCGGGTTTGCAATACCTCTTACACACCTAAGCTAATTTTGAGGTTACTCAACCTTTATTATACGGAATAATGTAATTGCGGAGTGTGGCTCCTTGCGTGCGCGTCTTAACAATTGACATATCTTTGTAAAGCGAAAATAATTTTAGGACTTAAAACTTGTGAGGGTAGCTAATCCCCACTTTTCATTAATATTCAAAAAACATTACAAGATAAAAAAATCGAAATATTGCCCTCCGGAGCATCATACGTTCCGGGCGGGTGCTTACACTTCATGTATATAACATTTCTTAAGATTACAAATGTTCCATGTTCGTGGAAGTTCATTTCCTTTGTGATCCTTAAGCTTGTAGGCTCCCTTTCCTAATGACTCCGTAACTTCATATGGTCCTTCCCATTTAGGGCCAAGTTTTCCTCCGTCCTTGGCATGGCTTGCATCTTTTCTACGGTAGACCATGTCCCCTGGCCTAAAGCTTGTGCTTCAGACTTTAGAGTTGTAGTACTTTTCCATCTTAGCTTTACTTTTTGCCTCTTGAATTGCTGCTTGTTCTCTTTTTTCTTTTATGAGGTCCAAGTTTATTTCCAAAGCTTCGTCATTCTTCGTCAGGTCTACTTTTGCAGTCCGGAGTGTTGGCATGCCTATCTCTGCTGGTATGACTGCTTCCGTGCCGTATGTTAGTGAAAACGGTGTCTCTCCATTGCTTGATTTTATCATGGTGCGGTGTGCCCATAGGACGTGTGAGAGTTCTCCTATCCAATCCTTGCTTCTTTCATCCAATCGAGCTTTGATTCCTTCTCCCAGACTCCTGTTTGCTCTTTCGACCAAGCTATTTGCTTGTGGGTGCTCCACGAAGGCAAAACACTGGCGGATACACAGTTTTTCGCACCAGTCTTTGAATGGGTTATCACAGAACCGCTTTCCATTATCCGATACTATTTCCCCTGGTAGACCAAATCTGCAAACAATGTTGTCTCATACGAACTTCTTTACTTTATCGCATGTGATAGTCACAATAGGCTTTGCTTCAATCCATTTGGTGAAGTAGTCAATAGCTACGATCAAGAACTTGACTTTGCCTGGTCCCTCTGGGAAGGGTCCGGCTATGTCGATCCCCCATTTATAGAATGGCCACGGAGACGTAATGGGGGTTAAGTTTTGTTGCGGATTTTAGATTTCTCGGAATAGGATGATGGACTTAGCAGTCATTGCATTCCCTTATTAGTTTTCGCGCATCCGTATGCATTGTTGGCCAGTAATATCCCGTTCGGATGGCCTTGGCGACCACGGATCTAGGACCGGAGTGCATGCTACAGGATCCTTCATGTATTTCTCTAAGGACGTAGTTTGCTTGAAGTGGTCCGACGCACCGGAGCCACGGTCCCAAGAAAGATTTCTTGTATAAAGTTCCATTGATCATGGTGTACCGGGATGCCTTGCGACGTACCACCCTGGCTTTCTTTTTGTCTTCCGGAAGGATTTCCTTTGTAAGGTATTCGCATATGGGTGTCATCCATGTTTGCCCTTCCTCCTCCACTATAGCGAGGACCTCCTTCTCATGTATAGACTTTTCCTTTAATTCCTCCACAAGTACTTGCTTACTGAGGTGTGCGAAGCTTGTAGATGCAATCTTGCTTAGGGCATCCGCCTTCTTGTTCTCGCTCCGCGGTACTTGTTTGATGGAGAATTCCTTGAAGTTACTTGCGAGCGTTTTTACTTTTTCCAAGTACTGAACCATACCTGACTCCTTTGCTACGTAAGAGCCATTGACCTGGTTTGCTACAAGGCGAGAGTCTACATTTGCTTGAAGGTTTTTTACGCCCATTTGTTCTGCGATCCGGAGACCGGCTATTAATGCTTCATACTCAGCTTCATTGTTGGTAGCCTCAAACCTAAACCTCATGGCGTACGTGAATTCAACTCCTTCCGGATTTGTCAATATCAGCCCGGCTCCGGAACCATCTATACAGGATGACCCATCTGTAAACAAAGTCCATGGTTCCGGTAATTCTTCTGGCTCTGCCATGAGTTCGTCCGGGGATTCTTCATCCGGTCGCTCTACGATAAAATCTGCCAATATTTGTCCTTTGATCGATGTCCTTGGCCTGTATTGGATGTCATATCCTTCTAGCTCAAATTTCCACTTTAGCATCCTCCCGCTGATTTCTGATTTTGACAATAATTGCTTTATCGGCTGATCCGTAATTACAACAATTGTATGTGCCTGGAAGTACCTTTTCAGCCGTCTGCTTGCGCTGAGCAAGGCTAATACCAATTTTTCCATGGGGGTGTAGTTGATCTCCGGCCCTCGTAGGGAACGGCTCACAAAGTACACTGGCAATTGCTTGCCTCCCCTTTCGGTCATTAAGACTGCGCTGATAGCTTCCTTGGCCGCGGCTAGGTATATGATTAGTTCCTCCTTTTCCTTCGGTGCAGTCAGCATCGGGAGTTCCGCTATGAGTTTCTTCATCTGTTTGAAGGCTACTTCGGCTTCCTGAGTCCATTGGAAATCGCTCTTCTTTGTGCACTTCTTCAGTGTTTTGAAGAACGACAGTGATTTTTCAGCTGATTTTGACAGAAATCTGTTTAAACTTGCGAGTTTCCCATTCAGCTTTTGTACGTCCTTAAGGCATTCCAGAGACGGTAGGCTAAGGACCGCGTCTGCTTTATCTGGGCATACTTTTAGTCCTTCATCATTTACTTTGTAGCCCAAAAACATCCCCTCATGCATTTCGAAGGTGCACTTTTTTGGATTTAGCTTCTTATTTATTTGCCGAAGAGTTTTGAATGTTTCTGCTATGTCTTGGATAATTTCTTCTTTCGTATGGCTTTTTATGACCAAGTCGTCGACATATACTTCCAGTTTACGTCCGATCTGCTTTTGGAATGCCCTGTCTACTAAGAGTTAATAGGTTGCCCCGACATTCTTTAGGCCGAACGACATATTTGTGTAACAGAATATCCCTTGGCTCATGATGAATGCTGTTTTTTCTTCATCTTCCTCTGCCATTTTGATTTGGTGTTACCCTTTGTATGCGTCTAGGAAGCACTTAAAAGGGTATCCGCAGAGAGACTCTACTTTCCAATCTATCTCCGGCAAGGGATAACCATCCTGAGGGCATGCTTTGATTAGATCTTTGAAATCCACACACATTCGTCAACTCCCATCGTGTTTCTTGACCATGACCGGGTTGGATAGCCAGCCGTGATAGTGGACTTCTTTCATGATTCCGGCATCTACCAATTTTTCCACTTACTCCTGGATCGCTTTATTTCTTTCCGGTGCTTGCCCCCTTTTCTTTTGTCTGACAGGTGGGCATCCCTCTCGGACATTTAGGCGGTGCTTCGCCATGTGCCGCGGGACGCCTGTCATATCTGTTGGCTTCCAGGCAAAAACATCCAGGTTTTGTCTGAGCAAAGCACATAATTTTTTGCGTCCTTTTTCTGTTAAGGTAGATCCTATGGCTATTGTTTGCTCGGGGTATTCAGGATGAATGACCACTTTTATCTTCTTTTCCAACACCTGACTGGTCACGGGGTGTTGTGTGCTAGGTCCGGAGATCATTGCACATTCCATTGGGATGACTCTGCTGCTTCGTATCGTTATCGTTCCTCTTTTTACCGGGAATTTTAACATTCCGTGTGCCGTGGATGGTACGGCACGGATCTTTCTTATACTCATTCTTCCTATTATTCCATTGTGTTGGATGGTGACCTGATATACATGAAGTTCATCCATGCGGAAATGGAATGCTCTTCGTCACATATCTTTACTAGTAGGGATATCTGGCCTATCGGCCAAATAGTTTCTCCACTGAATCCTATGAGTGATGTGGTAACTGGGATCATCTGGCTTCTTATTTCTGGCTGGAGCCTGGCGAAGCAATGTTCGTATAGAACTTTTGAGGACGCTCCTCCGTCCATGTACATCCGGTATACGAAGTGCCCCATATTTCAGCTTCGATGATCGTTGGTCCTTCCGTTCCGTCTTCCTCTCCTAAAGACGAAAAAGAGATTATTGTCTCCGGAGAGAAACTTTGGGTGACCCTTTGTTTGGCCACCCTCTCCCATGGTTGAATCATTAAGATGGCTAGGGGCTTGTCTTTTTCGGTTGTTTCCCCTTTCTTTTGTGCCTTTGGCTTGTCGCTCTGCTTTAATTCTTTGATGAATTGCGACAATTTGCATGACTTGATCATTTCGTCTATCTGCTTCCTCAGCTGCATGCATTCGTCCGTGCTATGCCTCGTATCCGCGTGGAATTCACAGTATTTGTTCGGATCCCTTTTTTCCGCAGGAGTTACCATTGGTGGCGGAGCCTTGAATTTTCCTTTTTCTGAAAATTTCTTTCGGGGTTTTCGTAAGGAGTGAAAACCTATCTGGCTTCCGATTCGAACTTTGCTTAATTTTAAAACCCTTTTTAAAATTTGGCTTGTTTCCTCCTTCTGGCTGTTTCCACGACGTGGGTGCTTTTTTCCGACTATGACTGAATGCGGCAACTTCCCCTTGCAGAAAAGACGTAGTCACCCTGTACATTTCGTCTATTGACCTCGGAATTTTCTCGTATAAACGCTTGATCAGCTCGGGGTGGGTTATACCGTGCATGAATCCGGAGATCTTCATGCATTCCGGCGCTCCTTCCACATCCAGGATTTCTGCTTTGTATCTTTCCATAAAGTCCTCCGTGGATTCTCCATCTCTTTGCTTGATATGATGTATCTCCACCGGATCCTTGATGTGTTTTGTTTGTTGGAGATAATTTTCCCTGAATGCTGTTCTCAAATCTTCATAGCTGTCAATGGATTCCCTTGGGAGTTTGTCGAACCAGACTCTAGCGTTTCCAGTGAGCGTTGAGTTGAACATGTGACACCATGTTGGCATTGCCCACCTCTCTGTCTTTGCCGCGGCCTGGAATAGCTTTAAATGATCTTCCGGATCCCCGCTTCCATCATATGTCTTGACGTGGCTGGGCATCCTTGTCCTTGGGAAATTGAAATGCCGGATACGAGGTGTGAAAGGGTTTCTTTCCTCACACGTCCAAGGCTGAGAGAGATCATCTTCGTAGGTGTTTGACCTGTGTCTTCTTGATTTGGACTTCCAGTGACCTCCCTCACTGTCTTCACTCTCCGAATGTCCGCCAGTTTCCCGGGACGACGTGCCCCTATGATGATGCTTCCTTGGTTGCACCTCGGTTTCCTTTTCGTGGGAACCCTGATGGCGGCTGTCAGAACGTGCAGATGCACTTCGTTCTTTTCCTCCCAACCTATTGAACACACCACCCTCCTTCCGCGGCCTGGGCCTAGGTGAAGGAGGTCTGTTTTGTTTGAGTCTTTTGAAGACACTGGCAACCGGTGACGGGCTTCGGGAGCGCCTATTTCCATGCCTCCTTTTTGGCTCTGTTCTGGCGGTTGGCGTCTTGGATTCGGAGTAATGCGACTCTTCATGATTTCTTTGATTTTTTCCGGTCTCGTTGCCGTAGAGTAGGCGTGCCTTTACCGCATTAAGCTTATCTTGCTGCTCTTTTTCTTTTTGCATCTTTTCGGCAATGAGTGGCAAGAGTTGGTGGTAGTTTTTGTCGCACAATTCTCTTAGGACCTCGTCAGGCGTAGGCTCTTCGAGACCTTGTGGGCCACTTCTTCCCCCTAGTGATTCCGGCACGGCGGACGTGGGAACGGTTGGGGTGTGTTGTCCTGAGTGGCTCATTATAGAGTATTTTAGAAAACGTGGTTACGTTGCGGTCCCACGGATGGCGCCACTTGTTAGTACAAAATAAGTGTAGGGTTTAGAATAGGACTCAATTTATACGTCGGGTCGAGTTCCCGAATGATTTGAGCACTAGATCTTGTACTAGAGTAAGAGAAGTGATGATTTCCTGCACAATCAAATAAACCGTTAGTCTTAACGTGGGGACGGACCCCACGGTTAGACTCCGGCGTGAAAGTAAGTAAACTTGTAGAGAGAGAAAGTATGTGTATGTAGAGTGAGAAAATCGTCATGTTCATTGTGTCAGAAGGTCCTTTTTTATAAGCGAACGAAATATTAGGGTTTCCTAATATTTCGTTTGTTTAGTTAGTGGCCAGAGTGGGTCCCTTGTCGGGCAAGGTTCCGTAATAACCGTGTGTACGGACGCGTGTGCTTTCCGTGGACGGAAGTATCCTATAGTTAGGTCCGCGTCCGTTTTGCTGTGTCCGGGCCGTGACCAATGCAGGATTGGGTTTAGTTTCGGCCCATGACTGCTAAGTTGGGCCCAGAAGCCCAAGTGATAATGTGACCCAAGCCCGAGGCTTGGTATGCCTACTATACATTATCAAATAATATAGATTATTTAAACAGGTAGTTGAGATAATAATGTTATTTTGCATTACTAGTCGATCAACATGCTATTCAAAATTCAAATAATTGACATTCAGTAAAGGTGGCGATGTAGGCGGGTCGGTTTGAGTTACATTCTTAGATGGGTTTGGGTTTAAACGGGCCTAGGTCTAGATGAGGTTCATGAGTCTCAATGGATCCGGGTGTAGGTGGGTTTGGTCGGGTGACACGTCTATTTAAAAAAAAAATGTTAAATATGGAAAAAATGAAAAAATAAAGTTTTTTTTTACGTACCCGCCATGTTAGTTAATTGTTATATAATTATTATTTTTGTCAAATAACAATTAAACACATCTAAAATATTTGGAAAGATCTAACTAAACTCATCTCGTAATAAATATCTATCAAACTCGACTCATGTTTAACTAATGAGTCTCAAATAGCCACCTCTAACATTCACCTTGTTTCATTATTTTTCTATTAAACCATCATATTGGTTCGAACGTCAAAACTAGGTACAGTTAAAACTGCATGAGTCTGATCATAACAATAATACAAACGGCAATATTTGCATGACTCTTTCACGAGAAACCTATTATTTATCTATGTATAAAATCCCTTTCAAATCCGTTTTGGCTTTATGTATAAAGTCCGCATGCAAATTAAGTTTATTAAAGATGACAAATTATCATAAAGTTGTTATGAAATAATGAAGTTGTAATGTCGATCAATTTTATAAAAACTAATAAACAAATTATTTTACCAATATTACAATTCACAAATGGTCGGTGACACTGTAGCTGTTACAGTGCTACAGTACCGGCCCAAAATCTGGCCCAAAGTAAAAAAAAAAAAATTACAAAACGGACCCTCAACTTTTAACTGTTTACGACTTTTTTACATAATTTTAAAAATAATAATAAAAAAGGCCCCTCAAGTTTCTTTTATTCGCAACTTTTTTACATAAATTTTTTAAATAAAAAATATACGGACAGAAATGCTTCTGGACCACAAATAAAATGAGACAAGTATTGATATGTTCCATCCACGAATAAAAAGTTTCAGAAACCGTGTTGCCCCCGCCGCAACGCGCGGGTTAAATTCCAACCCGTTTTATTACTATTTAACATTAGAATAGGTCCAATTTTTATTCCATATGACTAGCCATGGCCCATGGAGACCTAAGCATGTGTAAGGATTCCCGTATATTATTAGACCATAAGGTACCGGTGGCTAGTGGATACGGTGCCATCCGACCAGCTCATCTTATGGCGCGACAATGATACCGTAGATGACGTCATGGCCTCTCACGCCGTAGTGACCAACCCATGCGATGTTTTTTTTCTCTTTTTCGAACGTTATCAAACGGGCAAAAAAGAATGGACATTAGGTATGGCGAAGCTAGTCGTTTTTTTGTTGCACTAGAATTCTTTTTTTCCGAATCTTTTACCCTTTTAAAATCACATAAATACCACATTAATCCTCTAATTTTTACATACACTTTCACTTTCATTTCTACCTCAATAATACTTCTCTAATTTCTACTTATAAACTAGGGTTAATAGCATTTAATAGCAACGTACTTTTCCATTTAAGTCATTATCAGACACGAACCTAAAAAAGTACCACAATACCCATCCAACTTTCAAATTCTGATTCATTATCATACGTTTTAGAGTCATCTCTTGCACCGTTAGTCCTTTTGACTAACGACCGTTTGTAATTAACTCAAAAATGTGTTTTCTTTTTCTTTTCTAATTATTTTTTAAAATTTTTTATTATTTAATTACTAGTGCTCTGAATATCAATTTTTTTATAGATTTAATTACCATGTTACTCTCATTAAGCATTAGCCATCCATTTTATACCTATATTAGACTCTGACTAGAATTCGATATACTTTAAATAAATCGTTTTGTATTTTAGTCGATCATTTACAAAATCGGCCCAAAAGATATATTTTGATTTGATATCTTTCGAATATATAGGTTGTTTTGCATTTAGTCACTTTTTCATCAACTTTTTGAGCAGCTCATCATAAGTTATTGGGATTTTCGTAAGGAATCGTTATAGCCATCGAGCCTGGATTCAGTTCTTGCTCAACTTTAGTCCAATCTGTTAATAAAAGTTAGTCGTCATAATCGAAAGAGAATGTATACCTTTCCTAGTTCAAACCGACAACAATAACATCTAATGGTTATTCACTTATTCAATACCATAAAATCAAAGGTTTAGCTCGATTCATAATTACTTTTTTGTTATATATTTTGTGGCTAATGGCACTTCTTTCTTTTTGTTCGAACTTTTTAAGACACTTATAGCTAGCTAGTGTGGCTCATATGTAAGATGCTTTGACTATGAATATACATGATTCGATTTGGTTGGTTTAGAGTTTAGACCTTAAAGTTTGCTAAACTAGTAAAGCTTTGATTTGACAACATTACTAGCCTCTAACAAGGTTATTGAGCTCAACTACGTTTTACAGTAATTTTATCCTATTAGTTGCACCATTTGAGCAAAACTTTTGTTGGATTATAATGTAAAATGAGAAAAAGGTCGAAATTAGAAATTTCCATCCCATTAAAATGAAAAAACGTTACATTTGTAAACACTAGCCGGGTACCCGCGCAATGCGGCGGCGGGTATACCCAAGAACATCGTCCCAACCATCTCGTCTCTAAATTCTATGGGACGACTTTTTTCTTTGTGCTTTGGGACGACAGTGGGACCCACGCTACTTTATGAGAAAAGTTTGACTTAGCTTAGGGACGACATATTCATTTATACTATGGGACGACAATGTCGTCCCAAGATGATTATAATAATTTTAATTTATAAATTTATAAATTATTTATATATTAATTATATAAAAAGAAAATACACGTGGGTATTCCACTCAACCTTGGGACGACATATTACTTATTCTTAGGGTCGACATTGTCGTCCCTAAGACTCAACCTTAGGGACGACATATTACTTTATACTTAGGGTCGACATTGTCGTCCCTAAGGTATATAAAGTAAATATATAAACCTGGGAATGGGCATGCTTTGGGACGACACACTTTAACTTTGGGACGACATTTGTGTATACTTTGGGACGACAATGTCGTCCCTAAGGTGTACCTGGGCAAAAAAAAAATGCAGGTTTCCAGGTTTTCCAGATTTTTTCCGGAATTATTTCCGGAAAAAATCTACATTTTAAAATCCAGAATTCGGCAAATCCACAATACTATAAAATAACAAATCACTAAACATTACATTACCGCAAATCCACGATACGATATATTACCATAATACGATAACAAGTCTTAAAGTTATTACAAATCCATAATACGATAACAAGTCTTAAAGTTATTACAAATCTCAAAATACATGTCCAAGTTTCACAAATAGTCATCATCACAAACTAAGATCATTCCTCATTACCATCCGTACCTTCCCCTCCTCCTCATTCTCCTCCGAATAGTCACCATCATTCGTACCTTCGTTGCCCTCCTCCTCTTCCTCCTCCTCCCCTGATGCGCCCTCGTCATTGTTTGCAAGACTATTATCTCGAGCCAATTCGTCCAAGGTCCGCGAATCGGTCATATGAGGATTCATAACAAGGTTGTAGAAGGAACGTTGGGCTGGATCATTAGAGCTAGAGGCGATACCCTGGGTGGAGTTGTAAACGGGATGGTAACAGTTGTTGAAGGTGTTATTGTTGATGGGAGGTATAGGAAATGGCTCGTTGTAGGAAGGTTGAGGAAATGAGCCGGGGTAGGGAGGTTGAGGAAATGGGCCGGGGTAAGGAGGTTGGAGAGGTCGGAGAGGTTGATTAGTGGGAAAGGGAGGCTGGAGTAAGTGAGCCCACTCAGGGGCGTGGGGCATACTAGGACCGGGTGGAGGTGGTGGTACAAGATTAAAATCATGAGGGCTAAATGGGCGAGCATAGTTTGGTGAGTTGTAATGGCCAAAAAACGTACCTAGGGTTCCATAGAGCGTCTGAGTATTTTGGTACGCTGCAGTAGACCATTGGCTCGACGCGTCAGCCTTTAAAGAAGCCAAATACGCTCGTTGTTGAGCCTCCTCAACTTGCTTTCTTAGCAACTCATTTTCTTGCTCTTTTTGTCTCAGTATCTGAGTCATTTCATCCCGAGTCAGAACATCTGCAAATACCTTATTTGGGTGCTTGCGCGAAGTTGAGCCACTGCCCGGTAGCTTCCTGCCCATGCCCGACATGTTCTGTCGATTCTCACTAGGAACGACTTGATCCAAGATTTGTTGATCGGTCATGAACGGGATGACTCCGCCTCTAACCTGATCTTGCATGGCCTTCATTTGCAACTGAGAAAGAAAAATAGAAAAAGAAAGAAAAAAGGTTAAAAAGAAATAAAATAAGTTATTAAAGAATGTAACGAGTTAAATTACTTACGTATCTCTGCTTGTTTTCTTTGGATTTCCATCGGCCAGACTTTGGTTCTGAGTGCGTCTTCCTCCACGTCTCAATTAGGTCCTCGTAATGCCCGTGCTCGACTTTCTATACAATATCAAGTAAATTAATAACGAGCTATAAACAAACAATATAAACACCTGTAACATATCACAAAAATTATAAAGAGTCTTACATATTCGTTCCTCCCTTGGGCAAATGATTTTTTTCCTTGATGGGTTGGTATGGTGTTCTTCGCGCGGTTAGCAGCATTCACCGCGCTTCTCGCCACCTGATCCGGATGGGAAAACCAGTCAACCAGCTCGTTCCACTCCTCTTGGGTTCTGCCTTCCCACACACTCGGCGGCGGCAGATGATTCTTTGCCACCTCTGCTGAAGGATATCTTGTGAAATGGTTAGCCTTGATCCTGTTCTTGGCTTTGCGCCAAAGCACCCTCAGTTTAAGTTCCAACCCAAGCTTTACCCGATCCCCCACCGTGTATACATTATCGCCAACAACCACTTTCTCCTGATTGGCATACCAATGCGCAAGGTTGAAATAGCTCTACATATAAACAAATGCATTTAAATAAACAAATAATTTAAACATAACACACATATCTAAACGTCGATAACAATAAGAATAGAAGTAAAATAAACAATTAATACCTCTAGCGTAGGAAAAATATGCGCTTTAAGCGCCTTTGGAATTTCGTCCCACTCGCAATTAAAGGGAAGTGGCCTAATTGTTTCCCCCATAAGAGTATTCAACATGCTCGAATAATCTCCTATGGGATGGTATGTACCAAGATCGGTGACATCAAAGCCAATCGGTAAAGGTTGTTTTTTGTTTTTTCTATAAGCCTTCCTTAAGGCCTCACTTCCGGTCTCAATACGCGGCATCGAACCTACAAAGATATGTTATTCGGTCATGAAAATTCAAGTAAAAGAAATTAAAAAGAATCTAAATTAAAAAAAAAATCACAATTTCTTACTTTGGCATTGAGTCGGTACGGGCCGGTTGGGCCGGTTGGGTGGATCACCACCAGCATCCCCACCGTGGTAGCTAGGACCTACACACGCCATCTGTAAAATAACAAGCACAAGAACACACAATTTCGTGGACCAATTAATGCTAATACACAAATTCATATAAATACACATTTTATACTTATAAAAACAATTCCACTAAAATAAAAATTAGACATTTAAACAGATAAAAACAATTTCATTCAAATACAAAATTCTACATTTAAACTACAACTTAAGATCGATAGTCATCGTCAGAATCATCGCTAGATACAACTACTCCTACATTAGTAGAAGGGTTCACTTCATCATCATCAGACACTACAACATCATCATCATCAAGTACATGTGCAGCGACATCATCTTCATTGTCTTCATTAGCATTAGCATTGTCATCATTAACCGGTGGGGCGTCCACTTCTGTCGCTTGATCATTTGTACTTAAATCCGTATGCTCCACATTAGTCAAACCAACAGAAAGTGTAACATGTGATGAACTGCTACCATGTATAACATCTGGATCGGACTCTGCCACATCTCGATGATAAACATGTTCGACGACCTTCCAACCACGTGGTTGTCTAG
Source organism: Tanacetum coccineum (assembly GCA_026074375.1). Classification (NCBI taxonomy): domain Eukaryota; kingdom Viridiplantae; phylum Streptophyta; class Magnoliopsida; order Asterales; family Asteraceae; genus Tanacetum; species Tanacetum coccineum. The sequence goes on along the minus strand of BQNB010004007.1, from coordinate 58,846 downwards.
CAAGGTCTTGAAGGTAGAATACTTGTGTTACTTGTGTCGCAAGAATGTATTGGTTATTTTTGTGAAATTCCCTGTCAGTCAAAATATGATGTATGCCCCGGTCAATGTAAGAACGTCTGTTTCGTGTCGTATGGTTCGGAGGGTTAATGGTGTCAAACCATTTACATCGAAACAAGACAACCTTGCGGTGGCCGATATAAGTGAGCTCCAGAATTTCTTCGAGTTGACCATAATACATCTCTCCATCAAGCCCGAGTGTTGAAACTCCGCTGCATTGAGTGGTATGAAGTATATCGCGTTCATGTACCACAAACTTCACACCGTTAACTATGCAAGCGGGGTATGTACATGCACTAATAGGTCCACATGCCAAAGAGAATAACTCTTCACTACAGCCGTCTGTCACTTTTTTTTCACGAATCTACGAAAGAGATACAAACAGATTTAGATGAGCAAATAACTCCAAGGTAATATATCTAATGTATTTACCTTGTAATTAAACCACGCGGGAAAACTCGTTTCCACGTTATCAGGCGATTCTCTGCAAAAGTTCATGATATTAGGATAAGTCATCGAGAAAGAAGATTTTTCTAAATAAAAAAAGGAAGAAACATACTCTCTGTAAGCCAAGATGTCTGCGTCGACTTCAGGACTGTTGTTAAGTACAAACCATACAACTGCCTGCCTAACATCTGTAGTCAGCCGAGTTTCTTTCATTCTACCCGTCAGTTTGCATACGGACCGGAACACCTGGAATTTATTTGGTTCTTCTTCAGGCAAACCGTCGTCATTTCTGCCAAGACGATTAAATCTCGTCTCGACATCATCCTTAAGATAACGCGAACAAAAAGTTAATGCTTCTTCTGCAACATAACCCTCCGCAATAGAACCTTCAGGCTTTGCTTTATTTCGGACATAATTCTTTAGCTTCTTCATGTATCTTTCAAATGGAAACATCCACCTGTAGCGAAGAGGGCCACCTAGAATAGCCTCATCGGGTAAATGTATAGCCACATGAATCATTATGTCAAAAAAAGCAGGAGGAAAGATTTTCTCTAACTCAATCATGATACTGATCGATTGTTTTTTAGCTTTTGCCATGTCCTGCTGCATCAAAGTTCGAGCACAAAGCTGCTTAAAGAATAAGCAAAGCTCGATTATAGGAGCTGCAATGTTTTTGGGCAAGTATCGTTGTACTCCATAAGGAAGTAACCGATGCATCATTATATGACAGTCATGAGATTTCATGCCCGTTATATTGTTATCATCAGCGGTCACTTTTTGCTTGAAGTTGGATCCAAACCCATCAGGTAGTCTAACTCCTTTGATGAATTTACAAAAACGTTTTCTATTTTTTGCGGTGAAAGAGTACTTTGGATGAGGCTTCTCGAACTTCCCGTTTAGTTTTTAACTAACCACAACTCCTTTTGAACTCTCAAAGTTTCCAAGTCTTGCCTTGCTTTTAGCGTGTCTTTGGATTTGTCGTTCTGTAACAAGGTATTCAGTAAAGCCTCAAGCGCGTTCTTTTCGATGTGCATGACATCAAGATTTTTTTTAGTAGAAGAAAGGGCCAATACTCAAGATCCCAAAAGATAGAACGCGTACTCCAATTCAATTCAATTTGTCGATTAGGTTTAGGATTCTTTTTAGCAATATCTGGATGTTTCCCCCGGAAACGTTTAAAGACTTTACTAATTTGTAATTGAATATCCATTTTGTCACACCTCATAAATTCCTGGTTAGTATTCCAACCCATTCTGGTCATCTACTTTAAATTTTATTCGTTACGTTTAAATTTGACAGTTTACTGAGGAACTAAACTGCGTAAAAACTGAGAAACGTCATCGGACGCGTTCCGGCATCGGTTAAAAATTTATTTAGGCATTATATGTGATATATTAGCTTTCCTGAGTGTTTCGTGATTTTTAATCACTTCCGATATTAATTTTAGGGTTTTATCTCTTAAATTACGTTTTTCGCGTTTTTGACCAAACGGAACCCCGAAAACTCAAAATCTTTTCGTGTAAACTCAAGTTATCGTATTTCTCGTGTCATACTACTAAAAATTTCGTTCACCTCTTTTCCCTAGCCAAATGTGGCGCCTCAACCACAACAACATGTATACTTGAACTCTAAATTAAAGATTTGGCATCTTATTTTGAAAGCCTCACCCATGTGTGCATGTTAGATGAGAAAATGACATCTTGTTGCCTAGTAAACTTGCATGCATGCCATATCTTACACATCACATGCATACTTATACCATTGACTTCATTTGACTTGGAAAATTCAAGGTATGGATATTATTGGAACCATGGACCAAAATTTTGAACCATCATGGTCCTTGTGACCATATTCGGCCGAACCCAAGACCAAGCACACCTTTGGTGTGTGTTGGTCACTTGTGTACACATTTAACCCTAAAACCCTAGCTTGTGACCTATAAATACAACACATATCTCACACTTAGGGTTCATTTTCATTTCAAGTCACCAACAAAAATCTTTTCTCTCCCTCCCCTCCTTGCTTGCTCACGGCACACCATCAACACCATACCCACTCCATAACTTTTGATTTCTAGCAAGATCCAAGTGTTTAAAGTTCATTCCTAGTTATATCTAAGGTAGATCCAAGTGTTGGTTGGTTATTCAAAGATTTCAAGAATTATAAAATTAGGGTTGCAAGATTATTTGGGGTTTTTATAGATCTATAACCCACCCACATACACAATCCATAGCTTTTGATTACAGTGCAGATCCAAGTGTTTAAAGTTCATTCTAGTAATCATCTAAGGTGTTGTGAAGATTACTTTCTTGATTCAAGAATTATATAATTAGGGTTTTCAGATTATTTGAGGGGTTTTTGAAGAATTATATTCTTGGGTATGTATCTAGTAGATTTTTACTACATATTCTTCTGAGTTGTATGTCGTAAATGATCCTTACTTGATTTCTATCCATGAATTATCTAAAGAGTCTATATTTATTAATTAAAGATCCTATGTGTTCGTGTTAATTTTTACAAAAAATATAAGTTAAAATTTGTCCACTTTTATAAAAATGAAGTAAAGTCGCAGTTACCACTTTTGTTAAGTCTTTTATTATGTTTCTTGGTGAGATCGAGAGATGATGAGAGTATGCAACGATAGAGATTATGGTGGAATTAAGGTTGGTGTTGTTGGTTGGTTATTAGTAAATAAAGATTAAGGCTAGATTAGGCACTAATATGCGAGTTGGGTTGAGTTTTGGTCGTATTTCGGTAAAACAACCTTACTGTCCCAAATTAGTTTTGTGGTTTTGAGTGACTTAAAAATATTTTCATTAGGCGTAAAAGTATTTTTTGAAGAGCTTAATTCGAATAGATAATTTTTCATATATCACACTTTAAAATCAGACTTAAAACGACTAAGTTATGGCCAAATAAAACTTTAATTATTTTTGGCAAAACCCCATGAATAGTGGGCTGTTGGGAATAGTAACTTGGGTTTTCGGACACTATCGGATATTTTTAGACTTTCTAAACACTAGAGAAACATATAGTAATATATAGATAATGATTAGTAACATTTAAAGACGTCATTAGCATAAATTAAGAAAAACGATAAAGTTACTAAAAATAGTAAGTTTGGTAAAAAGTTAGCGAAACGGACAAGGTGGTTAAGCGATTAAGGTTAATTAGTGTGTTTGGAGAATATGGAAACTTAACAAATATAGGGGACGCTATTAACGTTTTGAAACTAAAAAGTTTCCTAAAAGGGAAAGTTTCTAAAAATAGTAACTTTTTGCAAATGTCGGGATTTAACTAAGACGTTGTAAATTTTCAAAGTCTTTTATTACTAAAACGCAAACACACTTGGATGCTTTAAATGATGAACATGGATGCTTTACTTGTTTTCTTAGGCAAATGCTAAGTCATACCCCTTTTAATCTAGGTCACTGCTAGACCTCCTTATATCTTCATCATTTGTTGTGTATCGTTTATCCTTGCTAAGGTGAGTTCATAGCCCTACGTTTTTACCGATTTACAAATGCTTTATACTTTGGGTGAAAGGACATTGTTTTACTCTTTTAAATTGGACACAAGTTCTTTACGCGAGTTTTACATGTTTATGTGTTGCCTAAGTTGCTTATAAACCTACTACTGCCCGAATTATCATGAACTGTTAGTTTCTCGACTGGAGGACCAGTTGAGGGAGCGCGAGTGAGTAAATAGATCTATTGGGACTAATTATCCCCTATCCGCGGGTTTGGTTTTCCACTAACGAAGAACAAACGGATATATTGTCATGTCATTGTGCATTATGGTGGTCTTTGTTTTGGGACACCGTTTAAGGGCAGAATATTATCGACAGAATGTAGGCATGCCCTGTTGAGTTATAGCTTAAGTGTCATGAGCTTAGCGCAACAGTAGATACAATTTGTATGCGAGTGGTTGTATCAGTTATAGTATTCGCATACGTTTGAAATCTTGTGGTCCACTCTTGTATTAACTTAAACCTATGAATTCACCAACATTATGTTGACGTTTAAACATGTTTTCTCAGGTGCTTAGCTTGGATCGATTCTTGATGCTATGTGGAGTCTATGTGCTATGTGACATCGCCAATTTCAAGATTTATCTATTATTTACTCGTTGTCATTATCAAAACTTTGTTATGCTTCCGCTACTTCTAACTTAATTATTATGGGTTGTAAAACTTAAATTTATTTTATTTTATGCGACGAGTAAACTTTTTCAAACATCCATGATTAGTGGTCGTTCTTTATTGGTTTGTGATCGGATTGTTATGACGTCACGCCCTCGGACACGTGTTTCCGTCTAGGCCCCGTCTAAGGGTGTGACAGATTGGTAATCAGAGCCAAGGTTATAGAGAACCTGGTAGTTATACTAGGTCTGGTCTATAACCAGTATGTGATCCTATGTGCCTCTATCTGTGCTTACGTGTTGTCTATCCTTGCTGCATACATATATATGAGATTGCTATATATACTTGAGAGTATTACATATTGCCATATTTACCTTGCCATTCATTTTAGCATTTCTTTATGCCTTGCATGGTTTCATATAAAGGAGATTTATATAAACTTTTGCTTGTGCAGATCATGGCAGCTTCAGCTATCATTATTTCGTTTGATTCTTCGAATGAGAGTGTGGGATCACCGCCCTCTCGGGTTATTCTTTTTGATGATATTCCTACTGTTATTCTTTCTACTTCTGTGGTTTTATTTTTCAAGAGTTTTAATTTTCTATTTTTCAACAAGAATTGAGTTTGCAATTTATCATATTCTGTTTTGAAATTGATGTTTTCGATTGGTTTGGTCTCAAGATCCCGAACCCTTTCCTTACACGTCTTAAGTTCCTTAGTTAACAACGCAATTTTCTCTTTTCATCTATTTATTAACCATACACTAATTTTTAGCTTCTTTTTGCACATATTAATCAAAGATTCAATCATCAAACATTTGAATGTCAACTTGTTCCACCATTAACCTCCACTAAGGCTCATCAAAAATGATATTAAATCAATTTGATCATCACAAATGTTTCTAATTTATCCATGATTTCGTTATTCCTGGTCACTTTTCCGAAAGTAGTCCATTTATAATATCGTCATGAAGGAATCATTTACTCACAAACAAAGTCAAGTCGTAAGTTGGTTCAGCATCAAGAAATCATTTTTGTAGGCAGAATGCGAGCCATTATGATTAACTGAGCATTGATTTCTCCCAGCTGATCATCTACAATGCACGTCATATGCAAAAAATCATTCTCTCATCATCAAGATAGATCACATCCTCATCTTTTGTTGCTAGAAGCATCTGTTCTCTGAAATACTTTGAATCACGAACCCTGGGTTTCGAGCACTCTCTTGCATAATGGTCTTTTTCATTGCAATTATAGCACTGGACTGTTGGTGTTTTCCCAGCAATAGCATTGGTTCTTAGATTCCTTTGAATAAGTTCAACATTTCTCGCATTTTTCTGAACAAAACCATTCCTGACATTATTTCCTTGATTCCCAGCAATCCTTCTAGAATTCCTGCTACCATTCCCAGCATACCCAACATTCTTACTTTGAATATCCACACGGCCATCTTGTATGACAGCTTGATTCATCATGTTTGATGAAGTACAAAAACGATTATTTGTCGAAGTCAAGAAGTGTTGTGTGATTTCTCGAGCAAGAAGCATCATTGTTGTAGATAGTTTGTCTTCTTGATCATCACCTTGTACCTCTCCTTGATAATCATCCTCATAATTATGCATTGACGGAGGATGAGTGACATAATATGATTGCGAAGGCTGACAATATGAAGGACTAGCATGTATGTTTGCAACTAGAGCAAATGGGTCATGATTTCTAGCAGCTCGTTTTACTCATGAAGCATTCACATTCGATTCATTATGGCTTAAAAATCATTTAGTAAATCATATTCAACCGTTTAAAGTTCATGTGATTAACGAGCCATCGTAACATATTTTACTCAATTTGGGGTGTGAAATTGAATTAAGAACTTAGTGTTACTGCAATTTAACCAGGAGAAATTTTTTATTTCTTTGCATTTGTTCATAATCCTGAAAATCTTTCATAAACAGATTCAAGAGATTCCCTAGCCTCAACAGAAAAATTATCAAACTCATTCATAAGTCTCGGATTTCTTTCTTGCTCACTTAAATCGGTTCCTTGCATCAGCCTTTTGACATGATTCCACATTGCTTTAGCATCTTTGTATGCATCAACGGAATTGTAGATGTCATTTGGTATGCCTTGAAGAAGGAAATCAGTGCCCAATAAATGCATAAAAAAACTTACTTTATCTTTGATGACAATCAAATAACGTCTATTTTATAGGCATCATTTTATCCCATGGGTTATTAACCCATTTTGTATAGTTATTGAGCAATAGAATTGTTACTTAATCGTTTATATTTGAGAATTGCAGTAATTATGGAGTAATTGGTGAAAGTTAGCAAAAGGCGCGCATTCTTGAGCTTAAATGAAGATATTTTGAAGATTACTATTCTAAAGACCAATATGTCATATCCATCAAGGAAGATACGGCGTATTCGTGCCTGCACTCACCAAAGACCATAGAGGAATAAAGATCAATACGCCGTATCCAGAGGACTTAATACGCCGTATTCAAGATATGAAAGCAAACACTTACAACACTAAAAATAAATAGTGGGTTTATCGACGTCGTCAATGACTTGAAAACACAGGGTGTTATATGGTCCCTACTCTAAGAAATACATAATACGTCGTATCCAATACTTGGATATGCCGTATCGAACTGACTTCCAGGCCTTATAAATAGAAAACTCAAAAACGAGTTTTAAGTGTGCTAAATCATATTCTCGATACCTAAACCACAAAAGTCGATTTTCAGAGGAGAAAAAGAGCAGAAGAGGTCGAGCAACGTATTTAATTCCATAGGAGACAACGTGTAATTCCATATACTTTAGTAATCATTCAGTTTTTGGTATCATTCGTTAACTCGGTTAGTTTACCTTGGCTAAATAATTACTCTTGTATTTATTATGACGTTTGAAGGCTAATACCTTCGGGTATTAGCCATTATTATAAAGATCTGAATGTTTGGTATTTGTTTATCTCAATTTCTTGATTTATCGTTGAGTGCTTGTTTATGTTTATCAATTTATACTTGTTTACGCGCTTTTGTATGCGACCTATCATTCAACTGGATCTAGAGTCCAGGATAGCTCTCCATATAGTAATCTATACATCTAGAATCATAGTTACACAAATATTGTCCTTTTAAGTCTTTGTCTAGGATACGTTTCAGGCTTAACTAGTTAATTGGATATTGCCAATGGTTTATTGATCGTGTTGACTAGCAGGTGATCTAGATAATTCAACAAGTAACTGTTGGTCTTATAATATTCCTTTCACAACAATATTCAAACCCAAATAAGCCCTGTGTTGAGCCGGTTATAAGAAAGAAAAGAAAGGAAGAAAAGAAAGAACTAGGAAAGTTAGATTAGAGAGAGAAATGGTAGATTACAATTGTGACAAATGCAACTAACACCCCCTCCATGTGTGGAGAGGGTTTTTTTATACCCTTGAGCCATAAGTGGCATGTGGGTTTTTCTACTTGGGCCGGCCTTGGCTAAACTTAGGCTTTGAGCCCGAAACACGGACAATATTAGATTACAATCCAAGCCCGTTGAACCCGACTAGCCTATTACAATACAAGATCTAGTTAGACTTTATAAGATCGATAACATTCTTGTTTGACTTAATATAATTAAGGCTAACAATCTCCCCCAATGTTGAGGTATCTTTCTTTAAACTCCTCCGTACCACCGATGACATTCTTGTAGGAGTTTGCTTTGATTTATCATTGTCTCTCCTAACGTTGAAGATATGACTTTTGACATTTATGTTTTGCCTTGTTTTGGTCTTGTCTTGTTTCTAATGGCTTTGTTCATTCATGCTTTATGATCTTAATCTTGAGCCTTTATCTTTTGACTTTAAGTTCTTAAGATCGTTATCTTGCATCATCTCCTTGACTTGAATCATCTTGATTTGACTT
>BQNB010004007.1:13341-31523 GCA_026074375.1 Tanacetum coccineum | reverse complement strand
AACAAAATTCTTTGCAAGGCGAATTAACATCTTTCCTTCACAAGGCGATTTAGCACTTTCTTTTAGAAGGCGAATTAACATTATTCCTTGAAAGACGAATTAACAACTTTCCTTTACAAGGTGATTTAGGAAAGTTCCTTTACAAGGCAATTTAGCAATTTTTTAGTACAAGGCGAATTAACATTATTCCGTGAAAGGCGATTTAACAACTTCCTTTACAAGGCGATTTAACAACTTTTAAAAGGAAAATTAATTCACTTGAACACTTAAATTTGCTAAAGTAAATTATACGGTTTATCTCTTTGATTTGTAAAATCCTGTGAAACATTCAATTGTCTTCTCAGTTTTATCAAGAGTTGTAAAATCCCGTATCGTTTCAAGACTTACAAACACTCAAAAGACAACTCGCTAAAAACACAATTACTTTCAATCACCGTTCGATCCACAAGTAATCTAATAACATCAAATAAACATGGATTCAATGGTTCCACTTAGATAAAAGAATACTCTTGCTGAGTACATGATACTCTCCGATGCTGATAATCGTCCACCAATGTTGGACAAGGACCTGTATGATTCTTAGAAAAGTAGAATGTAATTATACATGCAAAACAGAGATCACGAAAGAACGATACATGAAACAGTTGAAAACAGTCCACTCATTTGGCCTACTGTTGAAGAGAATGGGGTGATCAGAACAAAGAAATATGTTGAATTATCTGCTGCTGAGAAAATTCAAGCTGATTATGATATGAAGGCAACCAATATCATTCTTCAAGGTCTACCAGCTAATATCTATTCACTTGTGAATCATCACAGAGTAGCCAAGGATTTATGGGAGAGAGTTTAATTACCGATGCAAGGCACCTCTTTGACTAAGCAGGAAAGAGAGTGTAAAATGTATGATGCATTTGATAAGTTTACTCACATCAAGGGGGGATCACTTCATAAGTATTACTTGAGATTCACTCAACTGATTAATGATATGAACATTTACAACATGAAAATTAAGCTAATATTAAAGATTAGATTCTGCATAATCTTTAATACGCTTAACAAAGTTTCTACTATAGTTGTGTTAGATTTATCTAATATAACTAAACCTTAAACAAGCTTAAGGAATTTGATCTATTGAAGTGGGATCCAACAAGAGGTATACTACAACTAGGATAACAAATTTCAAGTTAATACAAAGTTCTTAAACAGTCTTCCACCGGAATGGAGTAAGTTTGTGACTGATGTCAAGCTCGTGAATGGTTTGCATACTACCAGCTTTGATCAGCTTCATGCATATCTTGAACAACATGAACTCCATGCAAATGAAGTCCGTCTTTTGCGTGAACGCAATCAAGATCCACTTGCATTTGTAGCAAATCAGCAGATGACACCACCTCACTTCAACACTTATCAGTCTTCATACAACAATCCTCAACTTCAATAATAGTTTTCACCATCTCAATATGGATCAATTCATCCCACTCAACATTACTCATCTACTTATCCATCACAACTCTAATTCAATCATTTATCCGTTCCACCATCATATCCATATCAGTCTCAAATGAATATCAAACCTCATCTGTTCTACAAATTGCTTATCAATTACCTCAAGTTACTACATAATCGATGACTGAGTCACCTCTTGTAGACTCAAGTTTTGATGTTCCGGTATTCTCTCCAGGAGATGATCCAATTGCTTGTCTTGACAAAGCAATGGCTTTTCTAACAGTTGTAGCCTCCTCAAGGTTCCCCTTAACCAACAATCAACTTAGAACTTCCTCTAATATAAGAAACCAAGCCACTATTTAAGATGGCAGAGTCATAGTGCAACAAGTTCAGGGAAGACAAGGGCAAAGTTATTCTGGTACTGGGTATAAGAGTAATGCTACTAGTTTTGGGGGAAACAATGCAAGCAGACAGGAAAGGGTTGTTAAATGCTACAACTGTCAAGGTAAAGGACATATGGCTAGGCAATGCACTCAGCCTAAGCGACCAAGGAATGCAGCATGGTATAAGGAGAAAGCAATGTTAGCTGAAGCTCAGGAAGCTGGACAAATTTTGGATGAAGAGCAACTCGTATTTCTTGCAGATCCATGGGTTCCAGATGGTCAAGCTGTTTAGAAAATCATTCTAAAAAATGCTGCTTTTTAGACTAAGGATCTTGATACTTATGATTCTGACTGTGATGATATCTCGAAAGCAAAAGTGGTTCTCGTGGCCAACATTTCCAACTATGGTTCTGATGTTATCTTAAAGGTACCTCATTCCAAAACCTATCTTAATGATATGGAAAATCAAAGTGTGCATGCAATGCAGGATTTTGAACAACCACCAGCTGTGGATTTTACAGATAATGAGATACATAGTGATAGCAATATCATTCCGTACTCTCAATATTTGCAAGAAACACAACAGGCAAATGTTCAAGATACTCATTTGCAGGCACAACAAGATTCAATGATTTTATCTGTGATAGAACAAATGTCGGAACAAATGATTAATCATGTAAATAATTAGGAAAAGGCTAATAAGGAACAGAATAATGAATCAGTAACCGCTGAGCTAGAGAGATATAAAGAACGAGTCAAAACATTTGAACAACGTCTTAATATTGATTTAAGTAGTCGTGAAAAAATGATTGATTCTCAAATGGATGATATGATTAAGGAGAAGCTTGCACTGAAAGAACAAGTTGACTCACTTGAGCAAAATCTTTCTAAACAAATCAAAGAAAAGGAATGTTTATTGCAAACATTCACTGTTTTCAAAAGTGAATCCAAAGAAAAGGAAGATAAATATATGGAAAACGAAATTGATTTGGAAAAGAAGATAAAGGAACTTGATAATATTCTTTTTAAAGTGGGTCAATCTGCTCAAACAGTGCACATGTTAACTAAGCCACAAGCCTTCTATGATAATATACACAAACAAGCTCTAGGTTATCAAAATCCGTTTTATCTTAGGAAAGCTCAGCGGATTAAACCAACCTTGTATGATGGTATTGTTATTTCTGATAAACATGTTGCTATGCCTGTGATTGATGATGAGGAAACATTGATTTTGGAAGAAAAGAGTCGATCAAAAATGTCTGAAAAAGCAAAGGATCCAGAGGTTATTAATAAAAACATTTCTCATAAACCTATTGATTATGAAAAATTAAATAGACTTTCTGAAGATTTTGGGAAACGTTTTACTCCACAACAAGAAATGGATGCTGAACAAGCTTTCTGGTTTCGTATATCCAATCCTACCAGTAAACCTTCTGATGCATCCCCTGTCAAAATAGAAGCTCCTAAGGAACTTCCTAAGGTTAGCTTGGTGAATGAAAGCCTTAAAAAGCTTAAATTTCACCTTGCCAGATTTGACAATGTGGTGAAGATAAGGACTACACCTGATGCTCGTACAGAAGGTGAATGGGGGTTTGAACATACAAAATCTGTCTTTAACAATGAAATTATTCCATTTCTAAAATCTTTAAAAGACATCTTCAATGTGTTTGATAGAGATCTTCTAAATGAAATAATGGAAGTACAAACATTTTTTCATCAAATGGACGTTGCTGTTCAACAGTTTTCAGTCGACAAACAATATTTGGAAATTGCTAAGAAAGAATTATTTTTGGAAAATGATCGACTCTTACAACAATTCATGTCTCAAGATATTCTTTTAATTGTGATGAATTTTATGTCTTTGCTTGGTGAATCTGTGAGTGTGGATGGAAAAAGAAAAGAATCTTGTAATCTTGAGGTTGAGCTTTTGAAATCACAAAATGCGTTTAATAATCTTTTGAAAAGGTGCTCACAACTTGAAAAATATTGTATTTCTCTTGAAGCGTCAATACAACTTAATCAAGAAATTTTTCAAAAAGATGAATCTTGTAATAATCAAAATGCTCTCGAAATTCTAGAATTTTTTGAAAAAAATGATTTGAAAGCTCAGCTTCAAGACAAAGACAATACTATTTGTAAGTTGAAGGACATGATAAAATCAATGAGAGAAAAGTCCAAGGAAGAGATTGTCGAGTATGATTATGGTGAAATAGAGATCAAAAATGTGGAACTGGAGAATAGTGTGGCAAAATTGATTTTGGAAAATGAGCGTCTTTGTAATGAAATTAATCATGTGAAACAGGTTTTTAAAGAGCAGTTTGACTCAATTAAAAAGACACGTGTTCATACTAAAGAACATAGTGACTCTTTAATTGATAAACTGAACTTAAAATCTGCTGAAAATGAGGATTTAAAAGCTTAAATTCAAGATAAGGTTTTTGTGATCACATCATTGAAAAACGATTTACGAAAAATAAAAGGAAAAGAAATTGTTGATATTGCTGCACAAATACCATCTGCCAGCACTATTGTTCCAGGCATGTTCAAGCTAGATTTAGAACCTTTGGCACCTAGGTTATTGCAAAATAGGGATGTTCATATAAAATACCTTAAGTATGCTCAGGAACAAGCTGATATTCTTCGGGGAATAGTCGAACAAGCTAAAGTAAAACAACCTTTAGATAAAGAGTTAGACTTTGCCTGTAAGCATGCCCAACTAATTCAGGAGTTACTTGTATATGTTCGAGATACATGCCCTAATGCGATTAGTCTTAGTGCAAAAAAGGTTGATGTCACACCCAAAAACAAGGTCAAGAAAGTTAGGTTTGCTGAACCTCTCACCTCATCAAGTAACAGTAAACAGGTAAAGTCAACAAAAACATTAGATTCTAACACACCTGTGTTGTCTTCTACAGGATTGAAGTGTTCTACTAGTAAGTGTGGATCAAAGCCTACTGGCAATAAAAGGAATGATAGGATCTCGCAAACAACAAGTAGGAACATGAAGAATAAAGCAGAAGCCCAACCGAGGAAAGTTAATAAAAAGAATCATGTTGTTGAATCTATTTGTGATGTTGATGTTAAGCATTCACTGTTAAATGTGAATTCTGAACCTATTTGTGCTAATTGTAAGAAATCTATGTTTGATGGTGTTCATGATAAGTGTCTTCTTGATTTTGTTGAAAATGTGAATAACCATGCTAAATCTGCTAAGAAACATAAAAAACAAAGTATTTGGAAACCTACGGGTCATGTATTCACTGAAGTAGGATTTAAGTGGAAACCAACAGGCAAAACTTTCACTATAGTTGGTAATTCATGCCTTTTAACTAGGTTCACTTCAGCTAATGTAGTGCATCCTAAGAAAACCACTTCCCAATCAGTTGAAACACAGAAACCAGAGCTTAAAGTCTATAGAAGGAAACCTGAAAATGTTAAAAATGTAGGTTTGAGTAAAAAAGCTAAGATTATAGAATCTAAGAATGTTAACCACTTGGAACCCAATCATACTTGGGCATCCAATGCTACAGATATTCCATCTTCTTCTTCTCTTGTCATGACAGGTTGTCCAGATTGTTCTCTGGCATCTGGACTCTGGATGTTCGAAACACATGATAGGGAACCGCTCTCAGCTCATGAACTTTGTTAGTAAATTTCTGGGTACAGTTAGATTCGAGAACGACAATATTGCAAGGATTATGGGGTATGGTGACTATCAGCTCGGAAATGTTACTATTTCAAGAGTATACTATGTTCAGGGGCTTGGACATAACTTGTTTTCAGTTGGTCAATTTTGCGATGCTGATCTTGAAGTTGCATTTCGGAAAACACTTGCTTTATTCATAATTTAGAAGGTGTTGATCTACTTTCTTGATCCTGTGACACAAATTTGTACACAATTTCTCTTGATGACATGCTTAAAACATCTCTGATCTGTCTTCTATCTAAAGCGTCAAAGACTAAGAGCTGGTTATGGCATCGTCGTTTATCTCATCTCAACTTCAGTACTCTTAAAAAGCTAGCTAAAGACGGTCTTGCACGAGGCATTCCAAGGCTTAAATTTCATAAAGATCACCTGTGTTCAGCATGTGCATTAGGAAAAAGCAAGAAATCCTCTCATTAACCAAAAGCTAAAGACACAAACCAAGAGAAACTATATCTTTTGCATATGGATTTGTGTGGCCCAATGCGTGTGACAAGTATTAACGGGAAAAGATATATCTTAGTGATTGTCGACGATTACTCAAGATTTATTTGGGTCATATTTTTGAGGACAAAAGATGAAGCTCCTGAGGCCATCATTAAATGTATCAAAAATATACAAGTTCGTTTGAATGCCACTGTCCATAATGTTCGAACAGATAATGGAATCGAATTTGTCAATCAGACACTTCGTGAATTTTATGAAAATGTTGGCATCACGCATCAAATATCTGTTGCCCACACTCCTTAGCAGAATGGCGTTGTCGAAAGGCGAAACCGAACTCTTGTAGAAGCTGCCCGTACAATGTTAATATTTTCTAAAGCTCCATTATTTTCATGGGCCGAAGCAATCAATAAACCATGTTACACCCAAAACCGTTCAATAATCCGCCGTCGATACAACAAAACTCCATATGAGCTTATACAGGATAAGAAACTGGATTTATCATTCTTTCATGTCTTTGGTGCACTCTGTTATTCTACCAATGACAATGACGACCTGGGTAAATTAGATGCAAAAGCTGACATTGGTATTTTCGTTGGTTACGCGCCCTCAAAGAAAGCGTTCAGAATCTACAACAAAAGAACCTAAAAAATAACTGAAACAATTCATGTGACATTTGATGAGCTGACAGCTATTACTTCTGAGCAATTCAGTTTAGGACCCGGACTTCATTGTATGTCTCCTGCAACATCCAGTTCAGGACTTGTTCCAAATCCTATTTCTCAACAACCTTGTATTCCACCAACTAGAGATGATTGTGATCAATTGTTTCAACATATGTTCGATGAATACTTCACTCCTCCATCAATTGTTGTTTCTTCAGTTCAAGAAGCTGCTGCTCTGAGAGATGTGGTTTTAGCCGATTCTCCTGTGTCAACTTCCATTGACCAGCATGCTCTATCATCAATTACTCCATCAACACAAGGAAAAGAACAATCTCCAAACATTTCTCAAGGTTTTGAAGAATCACCAAAAACACCAATCTTTCGTAATGATCCACTTAATGAATCTCCACATGAAAAATCAACTTCTCAAGGATCATCCTCGAATGTGAGACACACCCACATTCCATTTGAACACCTTGGTAGATGGACTAAGGATCATCCTATAGCAAACGTGATCGGCGATCCTTTTCGCTCTGTCTATACGAGAAAGCAACTCCAAACTGACGCCATGTGGTGTTACTTCGATGCCTTCCTAACTTCGGTAGAACATAAGAACTTCAAACAAGCAATGATCGAACCGTCATGGATCGATGCAATGCAAGAAGAAATTCATGAATTTTAAAGATTAGAAGTTTAGGAATTGGTGTCGTGTCCAGATAAAGTGCTTTTGATCAAACTAAAATGGATTTATAAGGTCAAAACGGATGAATTTGGTGGGGTACTAAAGAATAAGGCTAGACTAGTTGCTCAAGGATTCAGACAAGAAGATGGAATCAATTTCAAGGAATCATTTGCACTGGTTGCTAGAATAGAGGCCATCTGTATCTTCGTAGCGAATGTCGCTCATAAGAATATGACGATCTACCAAATGGAAGTCAAAACGGCTTTCTTAAATGGAGAGCTCAAAGAAGAGGTCTACGTTTCTCAACTAGAAGGATTTGTTGATCAGGACTACCCATCGCATGTGTACAAGCTCAAAAAGGCCCTCTACGGTCTCAAATAAGCACCACGTGCATGGTACGACATGCTGTCAAGCTTCCTAATCTCACAACAGTTCTTCAAAGATGCAGTTGATCCAACACTCTTTACACGGCAAGCTGGAAACAACTTATTACTGGTACAAATTTATGTTGATGATATAATATTTGCATCCATTAATATTGCCATGTGTAATGAGTTTGCTAATCGGATGACCACTATGTTCAAGATGTCAATGATGAGGCTGATGTCATTCTTTTTAGGATTACAAATCTCTTAAAGTCCTAGAGGCATCTTTATAAACCAATCTAAATATGCTTCTGAAATTGTTAAAAAATATGGTATGCTAACTAGTGATTCGGGAGACACACCTATAGTAGAAAAAAGTAATCTGGATGAATATCTACAGGGGACACCAATTGATGCTACACTTTACCATGGTATGATTGGATCCCTTATGTATCTGACGTCCAGTAGACCAGACCTTATTTATGCAGTCTGCTTATGTGCCCGGTATCAGGTAAAGCCTACCGAAAAGCACTTAAATGCGGTTAAGCGGATCTTTCAATACCTAAAGGGAACCATTAACATAGGTCTTTGGTACTTAAAGGATACCGGTATGTCTATGACATCATATGTAGATGCATATCACGTATGGTGTCAGGACACTAGACGCAGTACATCAGGAAGTGCTCAGTTCTTAGGTGACAAACTTGTTAGCTGGTCGTCCAAGAAGCAAAAGTAAACTGCCATCTCGAGTATAGAGGCTGAATATATTGCCTTATCTGGGTGTTGTTCTCAAATCCTATGGATGCGTTCACAGCAAACAGATTATGGTTTTCAATTCAATAAGATTCCTCTGTACTGCGATAACAAGAGTGCGATTGCTTTATGCTGCAACAATGTTCAACACTCACAAGCGAAGCACATCGATGTTCGCTACCATTTCATAAAGGAACAAGTGGAGAATGGAATTGTGGAACTATACTTTTTCCGGACTGAATACCAACTGGCTGACATTTTCACCAAACCCTTTCCAAGAGAAAGATTCAATTTCTTAATCGAAAAGCTCGGTATAAGAAGCATGTCTCCAGAAACGTTGAAACATCTGGCAGAGGAAACGGACGAGTGATGGTGGTAACTCATATCCTGTATCATATGTACATAAGAAAACAGAAAAACACAAAAATATTTTTCTTTTACATAAAATTTTTCAAAAACAAAATTAAAAATTAAAAAATCAGAAAAATATAAAAATATGTATCTCTAGCATGTCTTCTGAAAATTGATAACATTTACGGCCTTAGAAATGTCATTTAATAATGATACGATGATGTAAATGAAGTTCGAGCAGAAGTTTCAAAAGCTTTCAAAACATGCCAAAATGGCTTGCTATTATATCAGATAGCAACCCGGTCATCATCTTAAAGACAAGTATTTCAAAAAAAATTATCCTTATAACGAGAATTTATTCTCGGGCATGGTCTACTTTATGACTATGCAAAGGCTTGTGATGACTTTGCATCACAACCCGTGCTTCCTATATTCCATAGGTGTACATGTCAGTGCACTTATGTGTCAAAATAAGAAAAAATTTATTTTTCATGGTGTTTGTTTTTCTAAATTACACAATACTTCATCAAAAAATGCTTTTCAAAGACATTTGACCACTCAAACAACGACTACAGCTCTTTAAATAGAAAACGGGTCATTGTTTGAGGGGGAGAAAATGTCAAATATCTTCAACATAAAATCAGTTTTGTGATAATGGAAAAAGTTTTAAACAATAATGAGTTAACAATTAAAGGGGAGTTAATTAAGTTTAGCTTATGTGAGCCTTAACTGTTATGTGTTTATGCCTTTAGGGAGTACATGTGCAAATATAAGTTTTTAGGTATGCTAGTTAAAACATTAGGGTCTAAATGTGTCATTTGTTAAACTTTAAATTCCTATTAGATCTTATATATACGAGTCTTGATACATAAAATTCATTCTTGTGACAAAGTGATTTTTAAAGGCGAGTTATCAACTCCCTATGGGAGGCGAGTTAACAACGCCTTCAGAAGGCAAGTTAACAACTCCCTTCATAAGGCGAGTTAACAACACCTTCACGAGGCGAGTTAACAACTCTCTTCAAAAGGCGAGTTAACAACACCTTCACAAGGTGAGTTAACAACTCCCTTCAGAAGGCGAGTTAACAACACCCCTTTAGAGGCGAGTTAACAATAAGCCCTTAGGAAGCGATTTAACAAATCCCTTTAGAAGGCGAGTTAACAACACACTATAGGAGGCGAGTTAACAACACCCTATAGGAGGCGAGTTAACAACACCCTTTAGGAGGCGAGTTAACAACATGATTAAGGAGGAAAATTAACAACATAATTAAGGGGGCGATTTATCAATCCGTTATAGGAGGCGAGTTAACAAACCTCCTAGGAGGCGATTTATCAATTCCTCAATAGGAGGCGATTTAGCAATGTTTTTAAGGAATTTTAAGATTGAATATTTCTGAAGGCAATTTTCGACTCAAGTTAGATATCTAAGTAAAATTGGTTAATTAGGCAATCTAATTAAGTTAAGTGAGTTATATAACAAGGTTCAACAAGGATATCTGATCATGTCTTAGGTTACCTTATTCTTTACAAGTTAGTTTGAATAGGATTCCCAAAAACACTAATTCAATTGTCCTAATGCCTTTCATGTTATGCCCAATTAAGTTGCCCTTCAGATGATTAGATCTTATTCAATAATGCTAAATGCCTTAATGAGCCTAATCATTAGAATAATATCACGACATGCTTCAAGCTTAAGTGTTTATCAATCAAAGGGCCTTATAGTGTGTGTCATATAAAATTGATCATATGTATAAACTGTATTGGTCATATCTTAGCAGAAACATGAATACCACTCAAGCACAACAAAAAGCCCTTGATGATTCTCTTATTGTTCCTGCTGACCGTCTTGAATTCGGAAAATGCAACATGAGACTCAAGACAGACATAAAACCAAAAGAAGCTACATTTCAAGTGGTGCTGGATGCTCTCTCTCTCACTCCATTCTATCGTGCATTCCTGATCACTGCAGATGTTCTTGCTATTTACATGCAAAAAATTTAGGCTACAGTCTCAGTTCACAGGTCATCCATCAGATTCACTATTAACAAGAAGAAAGTCTCTCTTGATGTTGATATATTCAGAGACATTCTCCATGTTGATAGAAATAATGCCTAAAAACATTATTAATATTTTTCACATCTTTACGTTTTGATAATCACAAAATATAAAAACGTTCAATGTAAAATTAAACGTAAACAAGTAATTAGTAGTAAATTTTCATTTCGAAACTTATATCACTTAAATGTATGAATAAATAAATGCTTAATTCATTTTATGATCAAAGGAAATTTTTATTCAACCTCACACTTTTATAAAATGTTGTAAACATTTTTATAAACATTACAAAACATTTTCTACAATTAAAAGAAATGTTTTATTCAAAATAAACATTTTGAAATTCACATTTTCGGACCTAAAACGGCTAGAAAATCCCCCTACATAAAAGGACAAACTGGATAGCGCCCAGTCTAGGGCGGCCCCCTTAAATACACGAGCGACCCTTTATCTTTAAGGAGACCGCCCACCTATTTAAAGGGACCGCCCATAGGTAGATGCTCCTCCAGAATGTCCTATAAATACTGGGCTATTCCCCACTATTTTCTCACCTTTTGCACTCATTCATTCTGAAAAAAAACAACCCATACATCTCATTAAAATCCTTTAATCATTTAATCATAAAGCTTTGTTTCCAAGTGCTCTATGATCAAATCCTCAAGTGCAAAAGAAGAATATTTTCTACCATCAAGTGAAGAAGTATTACACCTTTGTGTGTTGTTGCAATCTTATTGCATCCATATCATAACTTGTAAATCATTTGTAAATCTTGTAAAGTTGTGTAGTTGTTAGATCTTGGTGATTGTTGTAAGTATAGTTGGATCTTGGTGATCTTTCCTAGTAGTGTTAGTTAGGTGTGATTATAGTAGTGACTTGGTGAAGTAGTGGTGTGAAGAAAACTAAGGTGTGAAGAAGTTGTGTAGTCGTGATCAAGTCGTGAAGCAAAGTTGTGTAGTGAAGTTGTGAAGTTGTGGTAGATTGGTTCTAGCTAAGATTAAAACTCGACATCTAGCTTAGTGTCTTGAAGCAGATAGACTTCTTGCTGAGAAACTTCAAGAACAAGAAAGAGAGCAATTTACAATAGAAGAAAGAGCTAAGTTCCTTCATGATACAATTGCTGCTCAAAGAAAGTTCCTTGCTCAACAAAGAACATAAGCTATAAGGAATAAACCACTCCACAAGAATCCAAACTCAGAAATCAAAGATGACCTCTGAAGCATGTGGGATAACTACAAACTTGATGAATTGAAAAACAAGAAGTTTTGAGGAAGTACAGCCTTTGTATGAAAAAGATTAAGAGGCATGATGAAGATTTATCTTCTTTGGGTCTGTGAGGATGAAAGGTTGATCAGGGATGAATGAGAAGGAGTTGAGAATTCTTTGAAAATAATGATTTGAAAGCTCAGCTTCAAGACAAAGACAGTACCATTTGTAAGTTGAAGGATATTATAAAATCTATGAGAGAAAAGTCTAAGGAAGAGAATGTAAACTATGATTATTGTGAGATAGAGACCAAAAATGTGGAATTGGAAAATAGTGTGCCAAAATTGCTTTTGGAAAACGAGCGTCTTTGTAATGAAATTAATCATGTGAAACAGGTTTTAAAGAGCAGCTTGACTCAATAAAAAAGACACGTGTTCGTACTAAAGAACAAAGTGACTCTTTAATTGATAAACTGAACTTAAAATTTGCAGAGAATGAGGATTTAAAAGCTCAAATTCAAGATAAGGTTTTTGTGATCACATCATTAAAAAATGATTTACGAAAAATAATAGGAAAAGAGATTGTTGATATTACTGCACAAATACCCTCTGCCAACACTATTGTTCCAGGAATGTTCAAGCTAGACTTAAAACCTTTGGCTCCTAGGTTATTGCAAAATAGGGAAGCTCACATAGATTACCTTAAGTGCACTCAGGAACAAGCTGATATTCTTCGGGAAATAGTCGAACAAGCTAAAGCAGAACAACCTTTAGATAATGAGTTAGACTTTGCCTATAAGCATGCCTAACGAATTCACGAGTTATTTGTATATGTTCGAGATACATGCCCTAATGCGATTAATCTTAGTGCAAAAAAGGTTGCTGTCACACCCAAAAACAAGGTCAAGAAAGTTAGGTTTGCTGAACCTCTCACATCCCCAAGCAACAACAAACAGGTAGAGTCATTGAACAAATCAGATTCTAATACACATGTGTTGTCTTCTACAGGATTGAAGTGTTCTACTAGTGAGAGCAGATCAAAGCCTACTGGCAATAAAAGGAATGATAGGATCTCGCAAACACCAAGTAGGAACATGGAGAATAAAGTAGAAGCCCAACCTAGGAAAGTTAATAAAAAGAATTGTGTTGTTAAACCAATTCATGATGTTGATGTTAAGCATTCACTGTTAAATGCGAATTCTGAACTTATTTGTGCTACTTGTAAGAAATCTTTGTTTGATGGTGTTCATGATATGTGTTTTCTTGATTTTGTGAAAAATGTGAATAGCCATGCTAAATCTGCTAAGAAACATAAAAAAGAAAATATTTAGAGACCTACGGGTCATGTATTCACTGAAGTAGGACTTAAGTGGAAACCAACAGGCAGAACTTTCACTATAGTTGGTAATATGTGCCCTTTAACTAGGATCACTTCAGCTAACGTAGTGCCTCTTAAGACAACCACTTCCCACTCAGTTGAATCACTAATACCAGAGCTTAAAGTCTATAGCAGGAAACTTAAAAATGTAAAAAATGTAGCTTCGAGTAAAAAAGTTAAGATTGTAGAATCTAAGAATGCTAACAACTCGGAACCCAATCATACTTGGGGATCCAATACTACAGATATTCCATCGTCTTCTTCTTCTGTCATGACAGGTTGTCCAGATTGTTCTCTGGTATCTAGACTCTGGATGTTCGAAACACATGACAAGGAATCACTCTAAGCTCATGAACTTTGTTAGTAAATTTCTGGGTACAGTTAGATTCGGGAACGACCATATTGCAAGAATTATGGGGTATGGTGACTATCAGCTGGGAAATGTTACTATTTCAAGAGTATACTACGTCGAGGGGCTTGGACATAACTTGTTTTCTGTTGGTCAATTTTGCGACGCGGATCTTGAAGTCGCATTTCGGAAAAACACTTGCTTTATTCGTAATTTAGAAGGTGTTGATCTACTTTCCGGATCCCGTGACACAAATTTGTACACAATTTCTCTTGATGACATGCTTAAAACATCTCCGATCTGTCTTCTATCCAAAGCGTCAAAGACTAAGAGCTGGTTATGGCACCGTCGGTTATCACATCTCAACTTCGGTACTCTTAACAAGCTAGCTAAAGACGGTCTTGCACGAGGCATTCCAAGACTTAAATTTCAGAAAGATCATCTGTGTTCAGCATGTGCATTAGGAAAAAGCAAGAAATCCTCTCATCAACCCAAAGCTGAAGACACTAACCAGGAGAAACTATATCTTTTGCATATGGATTTGTGTGGCCCGATGCGTGTGGCGAGTATTAACGGGAAAAGGTATATCTTAGTGATTGTCGACGATTACTCAAGATTTACTTGGGTCAGATTTTTGAGGACAAAAGATGAAGCTCCTGAGGCCATCATTAAATGCATCAAAAATATACAAGTTCGTTTGAATGCCACTGTCCGTAATATTCGAACAGATGATGGAACCGAATTTGTCAATCGGACACTTTGTGAATTTTGAAAATGTTGGCATTACGCATCAAACATCTGTTGCCCGCACTCCTCAGCCGAACGGCATTGTCAAAAGGCGAAACCGAACTATTATAGAAGCTGCTCGTACAATGTTAATATTTTCTAAAGCTCCATTATTTTTATGGGCCAAAGCAATCAACAAAGCCTATTACACCCAAGACCGTTCAATAATCCTCCGTCGATACAACAAAACTCCATATGAGCTTATGCAAGATAAGAAACCGGATTTATCATTCTTTCATGTCTTTGATGCACTCTGCTATCCTACCAATGATAATGACGACCTGGGTAAATTAGATGCAAAATCTAACATTGGTATTTTTGTTGGTTACGCGCCCACAAAGAAAACATTCAAAATCTACAAGAAAAGGACCCAGAAAATTATTGAAACAATTCATGTGACATTTGATGAGCTGACAGCTATAGCTTCTGAACAATTCAGTTCAGGACCCGGGCTTAAATGTATAACTCCTGCAACATCCAGTTCAGAACTCGTTCCAAACCCTGTTTCTCAACAACCTTGTATTCCACCACCAACTAAAGATGATTAGGATCACTTGTTTCAACCTATGTTCGATGAATACTTCAATCCTCCATTAATTGCTGTTACTCCAGTTCAAGAAGTTGCTGCACCTAGAGTTGTGGTTTTAGCCGATTCTCCTGTGTCAACTTTCATTGACCAGTATGCTCCATCTTCAAGTACTCCATCAACACAAGAACAAGTACAATCTCTACTTTTTCTCAAGGTTTTGAAGAATCACCAAAAACACCAATCTTTCATGATGATCCACTTAATGAATCTCCTTATGAAGAATCAACTTCTCAAGGATCATCATCGAATGTGTAACAAATCCACACTCCATTTGAACACCTTGGTAAATGGACTAAGAATCGTCCTATAGCAAACGTGATCTGTGATCCTTCTCGCTCTGTCTCTATTAGAAAGCAACTCCAAACTGACGCCATGTGGTGTTATTTTGATGCCTTCCTGACTTCGGTAGAACCTAAGAACTTCAAACAAGCAATGACTGAACCGTCATGGATCGATGCAATGCAAAAAGAAATTCATGAATTTCAAAGATTAGAAGTTTGGGAATTGGTGTCGTGTCCAGATAAAGTGTTATTGATCAAACTAAAATGGATTTACAAGGTCAAGAAGGATAAATTTGGCGGGGTACTAAAGAATAAGCAAAGACAAGTTGCCTCAAGATCAGACAAGAAGAAGGAATCAATTTTAAGGAATCAATTCGCAGTCCGGATGCTAGAATAGAGGTCCATCCGTATCTACATAGCAATGTCGCTCAAAAGAATATGACACTACCAAATGGACGTCAAAACGCTTTCATAACTGAGAGCTTAGAGAAGAGGTCTACGATTCTCCACAAAGATTTGTTGATCAGGACTACCCATCGCATGTGTACAAGCTCAAAAGGCCCTCTACGGTCTTAAACATGCACCACGTGCAAGGCACGACAAGCGTCAAGCTTCCTAATCTCACACAGTTCTAGTCTTAAACAAGCACCACGTGCATGGTACAACATGCTGCAAGCTTCCTAATCTCACAACATTTCTCCAAAGGTGCAGTTGATCCAACACTTTTCACACGGCAAGCTAGGAATGACTTATTATTGGTACAAATTTATGTTGACGATATAATATTTGCATCTACTAATACTTCCATGTGTAATGAGTTTGCTAATCTGATGACCACTAAGTTTAAGATGCCAATGATGGGGCAGATGTCATTCTTTTTAGGATTATAAATTTCTCAAAGTCTTAGAGGCATCTTTATAAACCAATCTAAATATACTTCTAAAATTGTTAAAAAATATGGTTTGCTTACTACTTATTCTATCGACACACCCATGGTTGAAAAAAATAAACTAGATGATGATCTACAGGGGAAACAAGTTGATGCTACACTTTAACATGACATGATTGGATCCCTTATGTATCTTACATCCAGTAGACCTGGCCTTATCTATGCAGTCTGCTTATGTGCTCGGTATTAGGCAAAGCCTACCGAAAAGCACTTACAAGCGGTGAAACAGATCTTTCGATACCTTAAGGGAACCATCAACATGGGTATCTGGTACTTGAAGGACACCGATATGTCACTAACAGCATATGCAGATGCCGACTACGCGGGGTGTCAGGACACTAGACGTAGTACATCAGGAAGCGCTCAGTTCTTAGGTGACAAACTTGTTAGCTGGTCATCCAAGAAGCAAAAGAGCACTGCCATCTCAAGTGCAAAGGCTGAATATATTGCCTTATCTAGGTGTTGTGCTCAAATCCTATGGATGCGTTCACACCTAACGGATTATGGCTTTCAATTCAATAAGATTCCTCTGTACTGCGACAACAAGAGTGCGATTGCTTTATGCTGCAACAATGTTCAACACTCACGAGCCAAGCACGTCGATGTTCGCTACCATTTCATAAAGGAGAAAGTGGAAAATGGAATCGTGGAGCTATACTTTGTCCGGACTGAATACCAATTGGCTGACATCTTCACCAAACCCTTGCCAAGAGAAAGATTCAACTTCTTGATCGAAAAGCTCGGTATGAGAAGCATGTCTTCGGAAACGTTGAAACGTTTGGCAGAGGAAACGGACGAGTGATGGTG
This sequence comes from Tanacetum coccineum, assembly GCA_026074375.1. Taxonomy (NCBI): domain Eukaryota; kingdom Viridiplantae; phylum Streptophyta; class Magnoliopsida; order Asterales; family Asteraceae; genus Tanacetum; species Tanacetum coccineum. The sequence goes on along the minus strand of BQNB010004007.1, from coordinate 14,333 downwards.
GTAACTAATATCCTGTATCATATGTACATAAGAAAACATAAAAACACAAAAGTATTTTTCTTTTATATAAATTTTTCAAAAAGAAAATAAAAATTTTAAAAATCAGAAAAATATAAAAATATGTATCTCTAGCATATCTTCTGAAAATCGATAACATTTACGGCCTTAGAAATGTCATTCAATAATGATATGAGGCTGTAAATAAAGTTCGAGCAGAAGTTCAAAAGCTTTCAAAACATGCCAAAAATGGCTTGCTATTATTTCAGATAGCAACCCGGTCATCATCTTAAAGGCAAGTATTTCAAAAAGAAAACTTGACCTCACAACGGGAATTTATTCTCGGGCATGGTCTACTTTTTGACCATGCAAAGGCTTCTGATTACTTTGCATCACAACCCGTGCTTCCTATATTCCATGAGTGTACGTGTAAGTGCGTTTATGCGTCAAAATAAGAGAAATCTTATTTTTCAGGGTGTTGATTTTCATAAATAATATAATCATATTCAGGAATCATCAGAAAAATTATTTTCAAAGACATTTGAACACTCAAACAACGACTACAGCTCTTTAAGTAGAAAACGAGTCATTGTTTGAGGGGGAGAAAATGCCAAATAACTTCTTCATAATTATTCATGAGATAATCGGAAAAAGATTTTAAAACAATAAAGGGTGAACAATTAAAGGGGATTTAATTAATTTTAACTCAATCGGGATTTATTTGCTATATGTTTAATGCTTTAAGGGTATTATTGCAAATTGAGAGATTTTTTTCTTGATTATTAAACCTTAGGGATTAGTTTTACCATTTAAGAAACTATATTATGCCTTAGGTTTAAGCAATTAGGAAAATAGAAGATCTAGTAAACCTTAGGGGGGATTTTTGCCAAAACCCAAAAGTTTTAGAACAAAAACACCCCCTTCTTGTCTGGTACAAACACACACAAACTCATTACAACCTTAAACCTTCATTGTTGATTTTTAAGCATTCAATA
>BQNB010004007.1:0-10224 GCA_026074375.1 Tanacetum coccineum | reverse complement strand
TTGTGGCCTATAATCCTTCTGCAGAAGAGGACTACGATACCGCTTTAAAATAGCTCTGCGCGGTGGAATTTTCTTTACTTGCCAATCTTAAATCTAATAAAGATGCAAGTACTGAAACTGTTATGAATCTACTCCGTTTGAGTGACCCTTTTGCCAATCTCCCTGGGATGAGCGACTTGCAACCCGATGTGGAACAGCTCATGGTCCCTATCCATCATCCAGAAGATCAAGTGGTCCTCGGTGCTAGCTCTTTGACATTTTCCTTAAGTGTTTCTCGTGACAGAGTTGAGCGAATCAGGCGGAATATCGCTGAGCAAAGGTCCGCACTTACTGGTGTTTTTGCTCTCTTGGCTGAGCCTTTTTCTGTTCAGAGCCTAACTGGTTCTGTTAATACTTCCGATGCCGCGCCTTCTGCTGCTGCTACTACCACTGCTCTATCTACCACATTTGCCTCCGCCATTACTATTCTGCCTGTTAGCGTGGATGACTATGTCGTAGCGGATGTGGTCAATGAAGAGAATGTGCAGCCTAATGTTGATAAGAAGGGTGAGGGAAGCTCGGCTGCTGATATCAATTTTGAGAAAGAGGAGTTAGACACCACTCCTTAAGTTTTGTAATTTCTTCTTTATTCTCTCTTAGTAACCGCGGCCGCATGTGGCCTTTTGTGGCGGTACTTTGTATTTAACAATTTTTGTAACGCTTTCAAGTTTGAACACGTCTGTTATATAAATATTGCTGCTATCTTTGTATATCATGTTTGATATCTTTAGTATGATAGTCTTGTTTGAATATTTTGTGGGTTATTCTCCCGGTACCGGGTTTGCAATAACTCTTATGTACTTTGAGTTAATTGTGAGGCTACTCATCCTTTTGTTATACGGAATAACGTTGATGGAGGCATGCTCCGTGTGTGCGCGGCTTAATCACAATAAATGACTTAAAGCAATAAATTAAAGATTTTTCAAAGCATAACTTGTGAAGGTAGCTAATCTTCACTTTTTCATTAAAATTAAAAGGCACATTACACGATATTTTAAAAATTACTACAAGGAATAAAGATAAAAATGCTCCTTCCATTTATGAGTCCGTATGGGCTAGGCTTGCTTACATTTTGTGTATATAACACTTCTTGAGATTGCAAACATTCCAGGTTCGTGGGAGTTCTCTTCCGTTGCGGTCTTTTAATTTGTACGATCCCTTCCCAAGTGCTTCTGTGACTTCGTACGGGCCTTCCCACTTGGGTCCTAACTTTCCAGTGTCTTCTACACGGCTTGCTTCGTTGCTCCGGTACACCAAGTCTCCTGGCTTGAAACTTGCACTTCTAACTTTGGTGTTGTAGTATTTTTCGATTTGCCTCTTGCTTTTTTCTTCTCTTATCGCTGCTTGCTCTCGCTTTTCTTCTAGCAGTTCTAAGTTGATTTCTAATGCTTCATCATTTTTGGCCACGTCTACTTCTGCTGTCTGACCGTGGGCATTCCATTTCCTGCAGGGATGACAGCCTTCCTTTCTGTAAGTTAATGAGCACAGTAGAGTCTCCTTACTGGATTTGATCATGGTACGGTGTGCCCAAAGTACATGAGAAATCTCTTCCAACCAGTTCTTGTTGTCTTTTCCCAATCTTGCTTTTATTCCTTCCCCCAAACTCCTGTTTGCTCTTTCTACCAATCCGTTCGTTTAAGGATGTTTTATGGAAGCAAAATGTTGTTGAATGCACAATTTTTCACACCAATCTCTAAAGGGGTTGTCTTGAAATTGCTTCCTATTGTCGGATATAATTTCTCCTGGAAGAACAAGACCAAATCTGAACTATGGTTTTCCCCATACGAACTTTTTTTTATTTTTATTGGTTTCCTGTGATCGTTGCTAACTGGTTGGCTTCTATCCACTTGGTCAAAGTAGTGCTATGACCACTATTAGAATTTGACTTTGCCGGGGCCTTTCGGGATGTTTCTCTCTCTAGAAAACACACATCTTCCCTTTTCTCTCACTAATAAAATGGCAACTTATTTGTTTAATCCTTCCTGACCTCCGGATCATGTCTCTTGTTATGTCAATCTTATGGGATAACAGCGCCCTTGCGTCCTTGTGCATTGTCGGCGAGTAATAACCAATCCTTAGAGCTTTGGCAACGACGGATCATGTGCCCGCATGCATGCTACACGAGCCTTCGTGTATTTCCCGCAAGACGTAGTTTGCTTGTGAGGGTCCTACGCATCGAAGCCATGGGCCCAGGAAAGATTTTTTGTATAGGGTTCCGTTGATGATGGCGAAACGTTGTGACTTCCTCTTGATCGATCTTGCCTTCTTCCGTTCCGCTGGTAAGGTCTCGTTATTGAGGTATTCATGGATCGGTGTCATCTAGGAATCCCCTTCTTCTTCTACTACGGCGAATACTTGATTTCATTCACGGATTTTTCTTTCAACTCTTCTACTAGCACCTGTTTGCTGAGATGTACGAAGCTGGTAGATGTCATTTTACTTAGTGCATCTGCCTTTTTGTTCTCTTTTCTCGAAACTTGGTTTATTGAGAACTCCCAGAAAGCTTTAGCCAATGTTTTTACCTTTTCTAAGTATTTAACCATATCTGTCTCTTTTGCGATGTAGGTCTCGTTTACTTGGTTTACAACCAGTTTTGAATCTACATTGACCTGGAGGTTTTGGACACCCATTTTTTTAGCGATCCATAATCCCGCAATCAGAGCCTCGTATTCCGCCTCATTATTGGTTGCTTTAAATTGGAATCGCAAGGCGTACGCGAATTCTATCCCTTCCGGATTCATAAGTATTACTCCCGCTTCGCATCCGTCAACACAAGACAAACTGTCCGTGAACAGGGTCCATTGTGCCGGGAGCGGTTCTTCCTCTTTTGCGGAAGCGTCCTGGTCTTCTTCTTCTGGTCTTTCCACGATAAAATCGGCTAGCACTTGCCCTTTAATAGATATCCTCGGCCTATAATGTATGGCAAATTCTCCTAGCTGTATGCTCTACTTTTGCATCCTACCAGCAACTTCTGGGTTTGATAGTATGTTTTTGATTGGTTGATCCGTTATTACTACGATTGGGTGTGCTTGGAAGTATCTTCTTAGCCTTTTGCTTGCATGTACTAGTGCTAGCACTAATTTTTCCATGGAAGTGTAGTTTACTTCCGGACCCCTTAGCGCTCGACTGACAAAGTATATTGGCATTTGTTTGGCCTCTCTTTCTGTCATCAGCACAGCACTAACCGCTTCCTTAGATGCTGCTAGATAGATAATAAGTTCCTCCTTTTCTTCAGGCGCGATGAGCATGGGTAGTTTTGCTATGAGCTCCTTCATTTGCTTGAATGCGGACTCCGCTTCTTCTGTCCATAGGAAATCACTTTTCTTTGTGCATTTCTTCAGCGTTTTGAAGAATGGTAACGATTTTTCTGCGGATTTTGCTAAAAACCTGTTTAGGCTTGCTAGCTTCCCGTTTAATTTCTGCACATCTTTTAGGCATTTTGGTGATTGGAGGCTTAGCACAGCGTCTACTTTGTCAGGGCATATCTTAATGCCCTTAGTGTTGACTTGGTATCCTAGGAACATTCCTTCTTCAACTCCAAAAGTGCACTTCTTTGGGTTCAATTTCATATTGATTTTCCTAAGGGTTCTGAATGTCTCTTCTATTTCGCGGACGACTTCATCCTCCGTGTGGCTTTTAATGACCAAGTCATCCACATATACCTCAAGGTTTCTACCAATTTGCCCGTGGAACGCCCTATCCACTAGTCGCTGGTAGGTTGCTTCAGCGTTTCTTAAACCGAAAGGCATTTTCGTGTAACAAAAAATGCCTTAGTTTGTGATGAACGCGGTTTTTTCTTCGTCTTCCTCTGCCATTTGTATTTGGTGATACCCCTTGTACGCGTCCAGAAAGTGTAAGCGGCCACGAAGCATTTGAAGGGGAATCCCCACAAAGATTTGACCTTCCTGTCTATTTTTTGAGGCATGGAGGGTAAACCGTCCTTAGGTACCTGCCTTTATAAGTCTTTAAAATCAACGCACATTCTCCAACTGTTGTCGCTCTTATTTACCATAACCGGGTTGGAGAGCCGATCGTGATAATGAACTTCTCCAATTATCCCAGCTTTTACGAGCTTACCAACCTCGTCGTTTATTGCTACATTCCTTTCTGCGCTGTGACCTCTTTATCTTTTTGCCTAACCGTTGGCAAGACCTTCACGATATTTAACTTATGTTCCGCTATCTGCCTTGGAACACCCGTCATATCTGTTGGGGTCCAAGCGAATATATCTATGCTGCGTTGAAGTAAGTTGCACAGCTTACTTCTGGTTTTTTCCGTGAGGCTAGAACCAATCATTACTGTCTGTTCCGGATGCTCCAGATTGATTGCCACTTTAATCCTTATCCTCTTTTACATTGTTCACCGGAGGAATTGTCTTCTTGTCCGAGATCATCTGCGCATACAACGGGAATGATTTTTACTTACTACTTATTTTACGTAAGTGTTCCTCCCATAACTGGGAACTTTAATCATTCCATGCGTTGATATGGGAATTGCCTATATTTATTTTCCGCAACCCTGGTCTTCCAATGATTCCATTAAACGGAGACGTTGATCTTACAACCATGAAGTCCATCCATGCTGATGTTGAATGTTTGTCATCCCCGACCTTCACCAAAAGTGTTATTTGCCCTAATGGCCATTTTATTTCACCGCTGAACCCTACTAGCAAAGTTGTGGCCGGAACCATTTGGTTTCTTATTTCCGGAACGGAGTCGAGTTAAAGCAGTGCTCGTAAAGTATTCAAATATGATGATTCCTCCCATCAATACACATGGCGGTGCACTCTGGTTGCCCCCAACCTCTGCTATCTATTATTAGGGGCTCCTTCTCTACCCTTCATCGTCCCCAGGACGGGAATGATATTACGAGTCGTGGTGTAGAAGCTTTGAGTTATCCTCTGTCTACGCATATTGCTGTGACTGAATCATTAAGATTGCCTGAGGTTTCTCTTTTCTCTTCTGGAGGTTTCAAACCTTTCTTTATTTGCTTTCTTTTCCACCGCCATTTTTTGCTTCAGCTCCCAATTAAGTTGACAGTATCCCGGCTTTGAGCATTCCTCAAATTTGTTTCCACAGATGGTTGCATTCACTGTATTGTGCCCCACATTCTAATTCTCATGTAACTCGCAAAACTTATTTGCGTTTTCTTCGCTTCAACCGGGTTGTCATTGAGGTGGGGTCATAATTTTCCTTTTATCCAAGGCCAAGAATTTCCTTTGGAGTTTTCGTGAGAAGAGTGAACCTGTCTGGTCTTTTCTCCGTCTTATGTTGGCTGCGGAAGCCCCCTCCTTTTTTGAAATTCTGCCTATGATTCCCTTACGGGTGCCTCCAGGCCTGAGGAACTCTTTTCCTTTCTTGATTTGAGGCCGCCTCTTGCCCTTGAAGAAAAGACGTGGCAACCTGCATCATTTCGTCTACTGTTTTTGGAATTTTCTCGTGAAATCTTTTGATGACTCAGGATTTGTTGATTCGTGCACGAATCCGTAGATTCCATCCAATGCACCTCGTGGTGACTCCTATTACATATACCACTTTCCGACTTAGACCTTTGTGCTTGAAGTCCTCTGTAAATCTTTTCTTCTCCGTCTCTTTGTTGATGTGTATGGAGCACTATGGGGTCTCTGATGCACTTTTTTCTGTTGAGGTAGTTTTTTCAGGAATGCTTCTCTAAGATCATTGTAACTGTCTATTGATTCAGGGAAGATCAAACCAATTACCAGGGCGTTTCCGGTGAGTGTGAAATTAAACATGTGACACCATGTTGGCATGGCCCAATTCTCCATTTTTGCAGCTGCCTTAAAAATTTTTCAAGTGATCTCAGGATCTTCGCTCCATCATATGTTTATGTCACATGACTTGGCATTCCGTGGGTTTTTTGGGGAGATCGAAATGACGGATTCGAACAGAGAACCGGATCATCTCGGCTACATACCCAAGGTTGGAGAGAAATCATCATCTTCAACACTGGATTTTTTCTTCGTAATTAGACTTCCAATGCCCGCTTCACTAGCTTCACTTTCCAGAGTAATTTTCTCCGTATACCTTGAGCTTTCCTGACGGTCAATCGAAATGCACGAGGTACTCGTCCTCATGCTCCGAGTCTTTTGAACAACGGGTGCTCTCCCTCTTTCCTTATTCTGAATTCATGGCCTTGGCGATCTTGACCTTTCGCGCCTCAACCTAGTGAACGACAACTAGATAGGGGAGCGGGCCTACGAGAGCGTCTCTGTCTTCTAGGTGATATGGGTCCTGACTCAGAAAACGCCGATTCTTTGTGCCCTAGTGCTCTTCTTCTTCCGGGCGTCGACCCAAAGTTCGAGCCTTGCTTTTAACTTCCTCCAGCTTTTCTTTCTTCTCTTCCTCATAACTCATACTAATCCGCCATGATGTAGTAGTGTTCGTCATAGTGCTTTTCGCAGAAACTCTTCTGAGATCTACAAAGCGGATGTAAGTTCTCGCGGAGGCCCTTGGGGTGTTGTAATGTCCTTCCCTAAATAGTATTCCCACACATGAGAACCTGGATGGCTAGGGTAGGTTGATCGTGATTGCTCCATTGGGAGTAATGTTTCAAGGAACCACAGATTGTTTGGGTTCCATGGATGGCGCCAACTTGTTAGTACAAAAACCGTGTATGGGGGTGAATATGGGTCTATATTATTTATTGGGATGGGCCAATAAATGGGTTGTGACATAGATCTTGCACTAATCCAAGTGATGAAGAGATAATCTGCACAAATGAGAAGTAAACCGTTAGCCTACCGCCAGGGACGGACCCCATCGATTAAGCTCCCCGCGGAGAGTAAGTACACATGTTTTTCAGAGAATGTCAGAGTATGTGGTGTGTTATAATGATCTAATCCGAATTTTCCTTTTTGGGGTGTGATAAGATGACCCCTATATATAGGCAGAAGTCCCAATACTATGGTATCCCTAGTATTCGCTTGTAACGATGTGGCCGGAGTGGGTCCCTTGTCGGGCAAGGGTCCATGTGTAATCGTGTTTGCGGACACGAGTGTTCTTCCGCGGTCAGTGTTTGTCCGCAGAGATGCAACAGGTGCGGCTTTGAAGACACTCACATGCGTCTTTGGAATATCCGGAGCATGACCCTTGTCAGGCTTAGCAGTCCGGCTATTTATTGTATTGGGCCTGTGCCCATGTGCGTATATTATGAACTAAGCCCAGTAAGCTTGGTGCTCATATTATACGTCATCAATATGCTAAGTTTGAGAGAACAAATGGAGCTTGATTTAGAAGCTAGGCTTATGGGAGAAACTTTGGTGATTAATAGATCATTAGACCATTTCTTGGAAGATTACATTGAATTAAATGATCTAAACGAACCATTTGAGCTTAGGAGAAATTAAGGAGATGATTTGATGCCCACCATTGAGGAAGGTGAGGTAATTGAGGAATTCAGAACTAGGAATGAAGATCTTGATACAGGAATTGATGATTACCCTAGTTATTGTGATGACGATAAGAAAATCCATATAGATTGCGCTTCACAAACTTAAAGTTTGTTTCATGCATGATAGATTTGAATCATTACTCAACGAAACTAAACTATATTCCCATTATGGTATGTCAACAAGATGTCAAGAAAATTTCACAATTCAATAATGAAAAGTAAGATAGGTGTACAAAGGGAAGAAGTTGTAGGAGCCTTAATGAATGTGCTATCTTTGGTATGAACTTTTTATTGATGACATATTTTGCATTTTCTAGAAAAAAGGGTATGCTTATCGATGAAGGAATGAGCGATGTTATTTTTTTGGCGAACCATTCTTAAGAGAGCAGATATTAAAAGCAAAACGTTTCCAAAGAGGATATACCCTTTACAAAGGTGATGATGAGTAACTTACAAATGGTCGATCACATCCGAGGAGTTTAAACACTACACGAATAAGCAAGCAATAAGATCCCCACCATTAACTAAAAGGTGAATGAGAAGGAGTGGGTGCACTGGAGTCTCGCATCCATACCAAAAGCTTAAGGGGTTCTACAAAGGAGTTTTGAATCTAGGACCCGATTACATCGAGATGCAAAAATGGAAGTAATGCTCCACGCAGCACATCAGCGTCAACGAATGGATTAAAAAGAAGCTAAAGAAAAGTCAAAACGTAAAGACTCTTTCGCTGTAAATAAAGTCAGCTTTCCCCAGGGGAGACAACCCGGAATGTTATTTAATTTTGTTATCGAGTCTGTCTTCCCAGACTTTAATACGGCTTATACGTTCCACCCCATACGGCATATTGACTGTCTGGACGTTATCAATCTTTACTTTTTATGCACTTTAAAAACATTATTGTCAGTTCTGCGAATACGGCGTATTCATTAACTTGATACGCCGTATCCACAGACTGACCCATATTTAGTTTGTTTTAGTTTAGTTTAAATTAACCGTAGGTACCAAGATAGGAATGCACCTATTTTTCCTATATTTTACACATGACCTCGTGAAGAAAATATCGACGAATATTGGTGGAGAATTTACGAATCTGAAATCTGAATTGGTCTGGAGTCTTGAAACCTTCCAAGACGCTGTTCAACACCAAATCTTGCTCATAAATCAAATTGGAGAATCTACCTAGCAAAATCAGGGAGTTTCTCATCTTAATTCTGATTTAAATTCCCGTATTTAATGTTTTATATATACAACGAGGACGTTGTATAATTCAAGCGGGGGGATGGAATTAGAATGATCACTTGTCCTATTTTTCACAATAAAAGGCTTAAATATTATCTACAAAATTTAAAAAAAAATCAAGCATACTTCTGTAAAATTACTTGTTACATAACCACGCACAACATAACCCATGTTAAAATTAGGAGATTTAAACCTTTTGCGTTTCATAAATATTTCCCAAATTCCATAAAATATATGTGCTGTGATATGCTTAGACTTTAGAACTTGGCTTTTGTATATCTATCCGAGACCACAAATAATGAGTATTATGGATATAATTGATAAACTTGTTTAAATTGGGAAATCTTTGTTTACAAACCAAATCGCCTTTACATGTGTTTATTTAATAACTACACCATTAGTTAACCTCCACGTTAAACCCTTCCACTCTCATCTTTAGAGTCTGATGACTACTAGAACAATCCGCAAGAGCACAATCCTTTAGGAATTTACCACCAACTATTGTTTCGGTACATAGACCTTACACCTTAAACCTACCCTGTTAGATTAAAAGTTTAATTTACAATTGCTAGGTGCTTAAAGTGTAAAGTTTGTATTTCCCCCGGTCTTGTGTCCATTTCTATCTTTAGTGAGTTGGAAAATTGCAACATTGGCAAATGGGAAGTATATTAGTAGTCAAAGCTCATGTGATTTTACTACCGTCACAATTATTGGTGAAACCGAAGAACGAAGAAATTACTGAAGGAATTATCCGGAATTATTATGATGGTGAAGATGGTGAGCACTACACCGAGATTTGAAGAATAGTTAGCAAAAAAAAATGGAAAAAAATGAGAAAAAAATAAAAACAAAAAAGATAGAACGAAATTTTAAGCTAATCGTTTCGCAAAAAGAAATTACCAAAGGAATAACACGAAGGATGCTTATTCATTGATACGGCTAAAAATCACGATGAGAGATTGTAAAAAGTGAAGATATCCCACTTATACCTTGTAAAGTAGTAAAGTTTTGGGAAGATTGGAAAGTTGACCGTTACGGGAACGCCAACTTAGGTTGTTGTTTTTTATCTATGATCAAGATGTTGTAAATAGTTGTGTCTTTATCATGATAACGGTCGGGAAAATAAGTGTCTAGCAACTTGTACTTTAAGCCTTAATCTATTTATTTATTAATTTTTATTTAACAATAATTTACTTCCCTCTCACCCAATGATTAACCTCTGGTTTTACGCGAATGAGGAGCCATACAAACATGTATGTCTATTCTGGCGTTCTGACCATGTATGCATGTCTTGTACCTTGTTGGTTTATGACTTTTGGTGAAAGTTAGAAGGTTCCTACCCTATATCATTCTTCATCCTAACCGTTGGTTAAATTCGAATGGGGATGTGATCGAACACTCATGTCTATCCCAGCGTTCTGGGTGTGTATGTGTGCTTTAGCTGCCTTGTTGGAGTGGTACTTCTGGTGAAAGATTGTAGAATTATCAAACCGTACGCCTTTCCATACAAAAACCCATATTTACCTTTATAAACTT